>PVLC010012646.1:9912-44106 GCA_004027655.1 Graphiurus murinus
TTGAGTTGACTCTTGTGCAGGGTGAGAAAGTGGGGTTTATTTCCATTTTCCTGCATATGGTTAACCAGTTTTGCCAACACCATTTGTTAAAGAGGCTATCCTTTTTCCAGTGTATATTTTTGGCTCCTTTGTCAAAAATCAGTTGACTGTAAGTCTGTGGGTCTGTTTCTGAGTCTTCTATTCTGCTCCATTGGTCTGTATGTCTGTTTTTGTGCCAATATCAAGCTGTTTTTATTACTGTGGCTTTGTAGTAGAGTTTGAAGTCAGGTATTGTGATACCTCCTGCATGGTTCTTGTGGCTAAGAACTACTTTGGCTATCCTGGGAAGCAGCCAAGGTGTCCATAGACAGATAAATGTATTACAAAACTATGGGATATGTACACAATGGAATTTTACTCAGCCATAAAGAAGAACAAAATCATTTGCAGGGAAATGGAGGCAACTGGAAAACATTATGTTAAGTGAGATTAGCCAGTCACAAAGAGTAAAGAAGCATATGTTCTCCCTAATATGTGGATGCTAGGGAGAATATGGGGCATAAGAGGGTCTCCAGATGAAAAAGGAGAGACCCTCGAAGCAAATAAGTTGATTTAACTGAAGGGGTTGGACGGGGGTGGGGGACACACTAATGTGTATCAAGGTCACTCACTAAACTGAACTTGAGAGGGAGGGAGGGTGAGGGATCTGGGTGGGAATTTGGGGAAGGGGTCAAATGAGAATTATGAGCACACATATCATCAATTTGTACCTAACAAAGATGTATGCTTACAAAGTATGAATAAAAATAAAACTTAAAAAAAGTCTAGGATTAAATAATATCACTGCCTTCCTTCTGAAAAATCAATAATCTTAGAATGCTTTAAAAGACTGGGGATGTAGCTCAATAGTAGAGCACCTATCTAGCATATAGAGGCCTGAGTTCCTTCCCCAGCACTACAAAAGAAAGAAAAAAATAACTTAAGAATATTTTACTATCTGTCATCCCCTCATGTACTAAATGTTACTGAATGATAATATTTCAAGTAAAATTTTATTTTGATTTTTTTTGGTAGTACCTGGGGTGGGGGGGTCTATCTCTGAGATACGCCTCCATCCTTTCTTATTTTTTATTTTGAAATCAGATCTAAGTTGCTGAGGGCCTTGATAAGTTGCTGAGGCTGGGCTTGAACCTGTGATCTTCCTGTCTTAGCTTCTCAAGTACTGGCAGTACAAGTGTGTACTACTATTTTGATTTTTTAATTGATAATACATGTCGAACATAACTATTATTGTTTTAGAGCAACCTTTGCTTTCTTTTACCCCATAATAAGCAATATTGCTCAATATTCTATCAGACACATATTCTTAGCTGAACTATATTTTCTATGCTTAATTTTGTCATATTTACTGAAAGATTATTTTATGTGTAGAATTCCATATTCACAGATATTTTCTCTGAAAATATGGAAGTTATTATTCTAATTTCTTCTGGCTTTAATTATTCTTACTGACAAGTCACTCGTCTGAAATAGCCATTCCTTTGTAGTTGATCTCTAATTTCTCTTCAGCTGGTTTGAAGAAATTTTTGCTTGGCGATCTCTACTGAATCTTCCTATCTACTGTGATTCTTGGATCTTAGAGCTAAGGATTATTTTCTTTGAACAATTGTAAAATAATTATAGCCATTTTCTCTTTAAATAGGAACTCTTCTCTATTATTTCTCCCTTTTTTTCCCTCTTTGAAACTTCACTTAGGGATGCGATATTCTTTTTCCTTTCAGTATCCCTATCTGTCAACTTCTCTTTCATATATATTCCATTTCTTGACTTTTTCTGTGTTTCAGGCAGAATAGTGTCTTTAACTCTCTATTCCAATTAACTAATTGTTTCTTCAGTGAAGTCTAATTATCTGCTTAGTTCAGAAGTCAGCAAATATTTACTTAAAAAATCAGATTATAAATTTTCTGGGCCTCTGGGCCATACAGCCTCAGTTGTAACCACCTTGTTCTGCAATTGTAGCCTGAAAATAGAAACAAAGGATCCAGGAATAAATGGGCATGGCTACATTCCATAAAACTAATTGACAAAAAGAGACAGCTAGCCCACTGGCAATTGTTTGTTCATACCTAATTTAATGTACAAATTGAGTTTCTAAATTTATTTTCTATGTTTAGTATTATCATTTGTTTCTTATCAAAACCTGCTTTTACATTTCTAATAATATATGTGCCCTGTGTCTATTTTCAATTTTTTATTTCATATTTTAAAGTGTAATTATTTTATATCCTGTTATTTAAAAATTCTAATAACTGTTCTTTTTCAGTATGATTTCCTACTGCTTGTTACTTCTGTTGGATTATACTTGTAGTTCCTTGCTCACCTGTGTACTTTGTGATTTTTATTGTCATTCCTTTTACTGAAATTGAATGAGACCTGAATTAAAATATTGTATTATCCCAGAGGAGATTTACGTTTTTTTGTTTTAGTTTCATGACAGACTACCAACCAGGAAACACTTTAAATTTTTCTTTAATGATTTTGTTTTACTACACACAAATGGTGCTAATTCAGACTAAAAACATGTATTATTTATGATTGTCCATATCATATCTATGAAACAAGCCTTTGTTTTGACCATGAATATGTCCTCCCCATATATCCTGCTGCAGGGGCATCATTGACTGAAGGCCTCTTTAGGTGTCTTCAATCCATGACCACATGTACACCAAGAAGAACATACTTCTCACAGACTCTTCCTTGCAAGTATCTGAGCACAGTGAGAATTTTAATGCAGCCTTATTGAAGCAAGATAAGGGCCCCTTTAACTGAAAATGATAGCTCTAAGATTCACTATTAGCTTGGACCAAAACTTTCCTGGCCTGTGCTCAGCATAGTCTAAAACTTTTCCTGCTTAATTCGAATGCCTTGCTTCTCCTGCAGGAACATTAAACCTACATCATTTTAACTACATCATTCTGAAGGTTCGTTCTCCTTGCCTTCCCTGGCTTCCACTATTTTATCTTTCAGAGTGTTTCATTTAATAAACTTCATGCATATCTGATCTTGTAGTATCTGCTTCTTAGAGGATTCAAACTAACATACTCTCATATTTTTCTCTTGAAAAGATAAGACTCATGCTTACTTAGGCAACATGCATACTAAAATTGGAATGATACAGAGAAGATAAGCATGACAGTATGAAGTAACTTAGTGAGACCCTGTTTCAAAAAAAAAGTAGGGCTTGGAGTGTAGAGTGCCCCAGGGTTCAATCCACAGTTCTGCAAATAAATAAATAAATAAATAAATAAATAAATAAATAAATAAATAAATATAAAATAAAATACCTATAGTTATTTTATATGTGTGTACATGCGTGTGCATTTGGACTGTTTGTAGTCATTTACTTTCCAGAGAACAAGACTTCATTAAGTTCTACTATTTTTGAAAAAGATGCTAACCCACCCTAATTAAATCAGTTTATAAAAGGTATGGCTTTGTGCATTACTGACAGTATAGAATATATCTATATTAGAAACTTGTCAGAAAATAGAAACATTTGATACTCCATATCCATAAAATATAGCTAATTGCCCAATGAATAAAAATCTAATTGTTCATCTAAAAGTATTAAAGTGTGGCTTATATTAAACTATAACAATCGCCATCTGCTACACATGTGAACATTGTTCACTTCACTCTAACTCATCAAATACTCTATATCTCATCCTAACTCATCAAAAATTTCTATATCTTGCCCTCACTTCTAATTTTTTCTTATGATTTGCTTTGGCACAAATTAAGGAATTTTTCAAAAACTTTGTCCTTGTATCCAGGAATGTATGCAGTTGAAGATTCTCTTAGAATGATCATAGTGTCAAATGTGTATAAGAATTTATTTTCTTCTCCTATTTTTAGGATTAGTGCTTCCCTTAAACTAATTTGTTATATCTGATGATTGCATTACATTGTAGATCTGGTCATATTTCAAGTTTTATAGTGATTACTGAAAGACGTAGAGTTAAGTTTGAGGCTTACTTACACTCTTGTGAATTAGTCTCACTTTGGGGTTCTTTTTAATTTTGTTATTTTACTCTTCCCATGATTACTCTGTATGTGTATGTGTTTGTGTGCATTTCCGAGAACTATTATGGAGTATTGCTATAGCACAACTTGTCTACATATCCACTTGTTAATGACCACTTTCTATCATGCCACTGTGTGTGTGTGTATGTGTTTGTATACATATATATATATATATATATATATATATATATATATATATATATTTGAAAAAACTTTATTGATAAGTTTTTTGATCTAAAATCTGTCATTTTTCCAGTTGACATAGCCTACCAGAAACCTATTATAAACATTTACCTGTGTGATTATATAGTACTGTAGTTATTACCTTTATATCCCCCCAAACTGATATACCATGGCATACTTTTACTGTTTATATTATTGTGACATAGTCAAAAATATTGAATACAAATATCCAAATGTGTTTCCCTTTTCTGCCTTCTGCAAGTAAATTCATTTGATGGTTTCTAATGTCTTGCACTGTTGATACCAGTACATGATGGAGTGATAAAAGGGTAGAATTAGAGAAAATCAAGTCGAACAGGAGATTGGCCAAAATAGAGATCTATTAAGGGACAGAGACAGAAAATCTAGGGGTAGAGAAAAAATATATAAAATACTTAAGATATTTAGTGTTATAGAATTCTTTCTTCGTCATCTTCAGTGATACAGAAAGAATGTATATGATTCAGCAAACTTCAATAAGTTACAAAAGTATTTCAAGGAACTATATGTATATTTCTTTTTCATTTTAGTGATTTTTCCTATTACTTAGCTACTTTAACTAAAGCTTTAACAAAAGGTAGAAATGTTTTTAATACTCTATTTTGCTCCCTGTAGACAAGGAGAAAACATTACTTTTAAGGTGAATGTGAAAAAGTTTAGCAGAGTTATTACATAATGTGAAACAGATAAATTTAGAATAATCCCATTAGTAACAATATAGAGATAATTCCAGTAGGGATAGATTCCATATATTAGAAAAGAGATAATGAAAAGAACTATAGAATCAATGAGAGAGATTACTTTTAGTTTTGTACTATGCGAAATACCTGACATTGAAAGGACTTAGGATTTTTAAAGCTAATATTAAATATGCTAATTTTATGTAGCAATTCATAATCTTTATGTTTTAAAATATACAGCCTAGAAGGAAGAAATAGTGTGTGGTGGGGGAGGGGGATCAAAAAACAATGATCATTTGAAGTATCTTCTAGAAACCCAGAAAATTTTAAAGAATTTTAATCAGGGTTTGGAGTTTTGCCTCCTTGTAACTGGTGAGAAATATTTTTAGAGATCTCTAATCAATACAAAAGTAGATGTTGACACAACTTGTTTTAGTATTAGCAAGAGAAATTGAGGTTCAAAAGAAGAATCTATTTTTGGTCACAGGTGTGATCAAAATGAAAATTAGCCTGAAAGAAGGATCCTGGATTGTGTATGCCTGGGGAAAATAATCTAAGAAGCCTTTCCTGGAAGAGCACGGTGAGCCTATCTACATGGAATGATCCTGTCTCTGCTAGCTTTAGAGATCTTCAGCTCATTTGAGGGATTGGAGTAAAACAATATATACACACACACATTTATAATATATACAATCAGCTAGCAAATTCAGAAAAAAATATTCTTTTAATGGGTATAAAAATAGCCAATATTAGCACAGCATTTTTAGCACTCTCAGAAAGAGAATAGAGTACACATGTATCTTGACTTTGCTTTTAATGTGAATGAAATTACCTAGAAATATAAAATGCATTTTATACCATGCTCACTCAATTTACTCATTAGTATGGCCATCAACACAGCTAGTACTAGTGGTTTTCACCAAGCTTCAATAACCAGGAAAGTGGTTAGTAAATCTTTAACAACATACTACTGACTAGCACATTCTGATGAGAGAGATTAGAGGTGATACAACTGTACTTTTTACTGTATTTACTGCTACAATTTTTTAGTTTTTATAACCAGGTAATTTTAGTAAAATGAAATTAAGTTGAATAAATAAAACAAAAACAAAGGTGGGCACTTAATAATGCTGATAGAATTAAGTGGTTTTTCTTTTTTTATAGTTACGTGATTAGATGTGTATAATTCTTTGCTGGCACCCAGTTATTTTCATTCACACAAAGAAAGGCTATGTTTTAACATAGGTTTTATACAGTTATCTACACAATATAGGTGTTTATTAAATATTTGATGGATAAGAACAAAATTACTTTCATTAAACATCTACTCACCTAGTTAGCATAAAACATCCAAATATACCCCAAACAAAAGTTTGCTTCAATAGTAGAGAGCCAGAAATCCATGTATTTATTTTTAGGATTTCAGAAAAGTCTCAAGTGTTCCCTTTATTAAAAAACCTTAACACCCAGGTAGACACAGTATTAACCTGTAATTCTCCCATTTAAAGGGCTCACACCATTTCAGCAATTGAGATACCTGGATTATCAATGTATAACTGCAGATTTTCGGGTTAATCCCAGAGTTTAAAAGCTAAACTAAGCATGGATCAGTGTTTTCCATACACTAGTGACAGATACCCTTTTGAGATTCAGTTTTCCAACTGATAGGAAAGAGCAACTATTGCAGATAATGTTTCTGCATTTAAACCCATAAGAATTATTGTGAAAGCAAGCGGAACTCATGAGAGACCAGGGGGTTGGAGTGGAAGAACCCTTGCAGTGAAAGGAATCAAGGATTGTCTTTAGAACCCATGCTACCTGAGCAACCAGGTCAAAAAAGCTTCCTCTAATGAAGAACCATCCATTACCATGACATGTAAGCTCCAGCTGTAGATCACTTTCATGGTCTCCAAAGAAGCTGAGCAGTTATCAGTAACATTCAAAAATCCACTGGAAAGTCATTCATTTCACTTTATGGTCCTAATTAGCCATTTGTATAGTTCTATAATTAAATATGTTCCTTTCTCATCAAGTTTTTCACTTTAGTAATGATACCACTGTGCCACAAACAGGCCCCATGCTGCTGGGTTTGGGACTTATTCATAGCATTTAATTGGTCACCCAGTGGTTAGCCAATAACCCCTTCTATGGGAAGCAACACTCTGAATGCTGCTAATGGGCTGGAGGCACAGTGATTGCCTCCTGGTACCCAGCAGTACTGGGAATAAAGCAATTTCCTCCACTGTGTTGTGTGCCCAATAGCTAATCCTCTCCACTCCTGAAATGCACACTATTTGGTTATAAGTATTTGTGCTGGCTTACTTACCGCTGGGTTGTTAATAGGCAGTGATTCTTCAATGCTCCTTCAGTGAAGTTACAGTCTGCTTGCTGACTGCTAATTAAAACAAGTTTGCTCTCTAAGACTGCGACTAAAAGGTAGCAAGGTCATCTTATTTAATGCAGTAACCTTTTATTTAACAATGTTGGTACACTACTCATAGGCGCACATTTTGTAAACTGACAAGTCTATTATTGATTGCTTCAAAAGAACCAAATTGAGCCACAGACTACTTTGCTTTTCTTTGAAGTGAAATTGTTAAAAAAAAAAAAAAAATCCCCCATTCAAATCCCTGTTACACGGTTGAAACACAAGGCTTCCTGCAGGATGCTATTTGTGATACGTGCACATTTGAAAACAAAAAGGGAAAAGGCCGCTGTATTAACCAAAAAGTTTTACGCCATTAAAGTAATACATGAGTCCTTTCCCCATGTGCTTTATTTTAATAATAGTTTGATGTATGGAAGGGTATTACACAGGCTCCAACTTAGAAAGTAAAACAATCAGTAGATGGTACTTTCTAACTGTCTGCTTGGTGTCAATACACTTAATGAAGTTTAGAGATGCAATTCTGGAAAATAAATAAAAATTGTGTTACCTATAATAGGATACAGACAATCGCACTTTTTATGAAAGAGACAATCAGATATTTTTATGTCACATACCTTAGAGATCTGGGAAAATAATCTAATTTGTGACACTTTAGATGTGTATTTTTTTCCTCAACATTCCTGGGATCCCTTCCAGTAATGATCCCCCCACGCCCCCCAGAAAAAAACCAAGAAAACAATATAATGTAATTTATGAGACAATATAATCCCTTTCCTGCTTTAGGCAGTTTTCAGAGAGCAAGGAATATAAAAGTGAATTAGTGAATTATCCAAGGCTCTCAAAATTTTCCTACCTCAAAGTTAAACATTATGGCTTTTAAAAATGTAATTCTATTTCTCAATCTAAAAAATTGGAAACAATTTTTAAAATTCTCCACTCATAACCCAAAAAAGAAGAGGCATTTTAAAGACAAAACACTGTAACCATGCAAAAAGCAATGCTGTCTCCTGGGGCAAGGTGACATCACAAGTTGTCACTAGTGTATAAAGCAAAACACATTTTAGAGTTTTATTTTATTTTATTTGTATTGAGATTGAACTCAGAGGCATTCTGTCTCTGAACTACACCTCTAGTTCTATTTTATTTTTCATTTTCAAACAGGGTCTCACTAAATTGCTGAGGTCCTCACTAAATTACTGAGATGGGTCTCTAACCTATGCTCCGTCTCAGCCTCCCAAATATTGGGATTACAGGTGTGTACCACTCCACCTAGGGTTTTAATATCAAGCATTTGAATGCCATTTGGCAGTGAGTGAATCCTATATTATACATCACTTACATTGTGCTGTATGTAGCTATTGTAATGCAGGTATGAGTGTATATAATTAAAAAAAAATCATTGAAGTGGTGAATCAATACTATTTGCCTACTGCTCCTGCAATAAAGGACAAACTACTTGGATATGTATTTGGATCATGGAACAATTTTAAAGGAAAACTGAATTTTGTTGCTGATTTTACTAATAAATTTTACTAATTTATTAATTCTAACAGATCGTGTGTGTGTGTGGTCTTCAAGGTTTTACACATATAAAATCATGACATTTTTGAATAGGGATATTTCCCCTAATTTGGATGACTTCTATTTCTTTTTCATGCCTAAGTGCTCTGGCTAGGACTTCCAGTACTGTATTGAATTGAAGTGATGAAAGTAGTCATACCACCCCTCTTTCTAATCTGAGAGTAAGAAGTTTGAATTTTTCACAGTTCAGTGTGTTTTTTGCTTTTCATTTATGGCTTCTATTATGTTGAGATACTTTCCCATGATTCCTAGTTTTTTGAAAGTTTTTATCATGAAACTGTTGAATTGTGTCAGGTGTTTTCTCAGCATCTTTGGAGATGATCATTTAATTTTATTCTTCATTCTACTAATGTGATATATCATATTTATTTATTTACATATGTTGAATAATCACATCTTCTATTTTCGAAATATGTTACAAAGCTATAATAATTTAAAAAGTATGGTATATGCCATTGACTGAATATTTGTGTCCCCATAAAATCTGCATATTGAAATCCTAACTCTCAATGTTATTGCATTATGAGATTGGGTTATTGAGAGATTAAGACATGAGAGTGGAGCCCTCTTGAAATTTTTTGTGTCCTTATAAAAAGAGTTTAGAAAACTCTGTTTTCTGCCATGTGAGAACAAAGCATAATAGGCTGTCTCTGGTTCAAGAAGTGGATCCTTGCCAAATACTTGCAAATGTCTTGATCTTGGACTTAGCTTTGGAGGACTCACAGCTTCTGTAACTGTGATAAATCAATGTTTATCATTTAAACCACCTACTCAGGTATTTTTGTTATAGTAACCCTAGAGGGCTAGTTCAGGAATAAACACAAGCATATAGATCATTGGAGTAGAACAATGAGTTTAGAAAGAAACTCATGCATAAATGGTCAACTGATTTTTGTTGACAAAGGAGTCAAATTATATAATGGGAGAAAGGAGAATCTCTTCAACAACTCTTCAAATCTTCCCCCCCCCATCAATGGATATGATGTGCATACCAAACTCATCAGATAATCATTGTGCTGAGCACAGGAAGGTGGAGAGGGAGAAGGAGTGTGGTGGGAAGTGGGGGAGGGTTCAGTAAGTGCTGTGTGTATGTCTGTCTCTATCTCTTTAAACCTTCTAGAATGGCAACTATAACAACAACAACAACAAAACCAAAACAGAAAATAGAAAGTACTAACAAATGATGTGGGGAAAACTGAAATTTTTGTACCATGCATGTTGCACTATTTTTAATTGTTGAAATTTTTAAGTTTCCATTCTAATTAAAATTTCCATTTTATTTTTCCATTTTAAATGTTCAACAATTTAAAATGGTGCAACATGCATGGAAAAATGTATGAAGAGTTTCCTAAAACATTAAAAATGGAATTATCATATGATCCTACAAATGCATTTCTGGGTACAATTTCAGAGAATTGAAATCTGAATGTTGAAGAAATATCCAAGATACAGAAATAACCTACATTTTCATTGTGGTATACATTTTCTTTATCCATTCTTCTTTTAATGAATATAAAGTGGACTATTATTTCAATGAATATACAATGGAGTGTTATTCAAACATAATAAAGAAATTTTCTTTCACATGCAACAATGTAAATGAATCTGGGTTATATAATACTAAGCAAAATAAGCAAATTGTAAGACAAATACTGTGTGATTCAAGTAATATGAAGAATCTAAATTAATCAAACTCATAGAAGCAGATATTTGAGCAGCGGTTGCCAGGGGTGTGGAGGTAGAATGGGAGTTTCTGTTCAACCAGTAAAAAGTTTCAGTTCAGCAAGATGAATAAGTGCTAGAGATATGCTGAACATTGTGCTCATAACTAAGAGAACTGTGTTGTAACTTAAAAATTTATTAAGAGGTTGGACCTCATATTGTTTGTTTTGGCCACAAGAACAACAGAAAAAAAGATGAGATTAAAAAACCACAGAAATATAATGTTCCACTATTTTTTCCTTAGATTTATGCTTAAATGAAAAAATTTAAAATTGTTTACTGGGTGCTTTTTCCTTTTATATAAGTTTACATTTAAAATGCTATTTTAGTATGGACCTACAATTAGGAAAAAAAAAGTTGCTTGAAGTCTAGGAAAAAGAATTAAAATGATATTGGCATTTTCTCCAATAGTTTGGCAGCTATGAAATACAAACAACATGTATTACAGTATCTGAGAAATTTACATTGTACTATATTATTCTAGAGTCTATTAAAATATAATCTGGGTTACTAATGAGACAGTGAATAACTCAATTTTTAAATTTATAATTGCTTTTTTAAATTATAAAATAATTATTTTCTAATGCATTGAACACCTTCTAAATTTTGAGGAAAAGTGGCTAGTATAAAATAAAAATGCAACAATAAAAGGCAGTATATTTTTAAAAAGTTAAAAAACAATAAAAGTTGTAATCATGTAGACTAAAGTGTAATAAATATGCCCTGAGAGCAATAATCAATCAATTATCTTTACAAGTTCCATTTGGTGATAGTTTATACAATCCATTGAGTTATAGTAGAAATAATTTATAATCAGTTTAAATTGAATGAATATACACATGCACACACTCACATGTATACACACCAACAAATCTTCATTGTTAGTGATGACTCACTGAGAGGGAGGGAATGATATCAACAAAATATCTCTATGTTAGAAATCTATGTGTGCCATTAACAAGTTACCTGACCTTAGGCATGCTTTTTTCTCCCTTCGTTTGCTCATCTGGAAAATATTAGTGAATCAATTACATAAATAAATAAATATGATTTACCTAGCATTACTTATCTGGTATTTTGTGCCATTAGAATACTAACTGTTAAGATTAGAAAATAGTGCAATAGATAGATAAAGAGCACAACATCCACAGGCAAGTTTTCTGGTTCTGTCAAATACTGTGTCAAATTGAGCATTTTCTTATCTTGAATATACTTTGATATCTTTATCTTTCTATAAGGTAATGATAGTATATACTCACAGAAGTACTAACAGATTCAATTGAAATGTTGTACCCAGTGTCTTTAAGAGTCTTCAGCATTACAAAGACTCCATGAACATTGACTACTATCATTATCATTATAAGCAAAATCTTATCTTCCTTGATTCTTGCCTTAACATTTTATGTATTCATTTACCTACTCAACAAATGTTTAGGATCATCTGTGTATCTGATACCAAGAGATATATTGACATACACTGACCAAAAAGTAAATAAGCATTATTTTCTGTACTTAAGGTATTTAAAATATTTTGAGGTCATTATGTTTGAGTAATTAAATAAACTATGGAAAATAGGTTGTAATCAGGATTACAAAGAAAAATAATTAAATGCTGTAATTTAGAAATAATTGGTTCTATTTAGGAAAAGTCTTTCTAAGATCCAAATAATGAGGAACCAGCCATGAGAAAAGAGCAGAGAGAAAATTGGAGGAAATGTTTTGTGTTTGAACAAGTGAGCTAGAAGGCAAGAAAGTGATTGACAGAAAATAGCATGTATGGAAACAAATTTTGAAGGGTTTATAGAATAAAGAGGAGATAATATTCAATTTGTGAGGATGGGAGTACATCATGGTGGTAGACTGAGAAAATATATTTGAAGATAAAAGAGTTACAAGAAACAAAGGAGAAATGGTGTCAGATGATTTGTATATACTAAAGTGAAAGTTCCCTAGTATGGCAGATGTAGAGGCATAAAAAAGCCTGTGGTGAAGTTTTTGATGAATTAGAAAAAGTCAATGATTGGGAGGAGGTCAGGATACCTTTAGGTAGAAGATAAAGGTAGATACTGTGATTCTTAGGGAACTAAGGTATCTTGCAGGAGAAATGGAGATAAATGGCCTGAGGCTGAACCAGGGAACAGAAAGGACCATTACACCCTTGTTCAGGCTCTAACTCCTTCTGATGGACAGGACTTCAGAACAAAATGAGTGCTCGGATTTTGGGTTAAGATAAAGAAGTGGAGGGGATAATTTTAGTCTGTGAACAATGAGGAAATAATGGAGTCTGGTGATAACATAAAAGATGCAAGAGGCAAAGTAGTAGAAAGCTTAAAAAGATGAGAGTGAAAGACCATATTGCAAGCCTCAGTGAGTCACAGCCTTGTATATTTCCACTCTTCTGAGTCCAGGTGGAAACTGAGATTTGCTTCTAATGATAAAATATGGTAACCATAATGGGATATTATTTCCATGACTATGTTACATTATATAAAAGTGACTTAGCAGGCTGCAAAGGGAGATACAACTGCTCTTCTTGAGGAAGCAGAGAGCCATGTCACACACTATTTGTAGAGAGGATCACATGATTTGGGACTATAGGAAACCTGTAGGCATGCTTGGATTCTCCCTTGGTTTAGTCTCTAAATGAAATCCCAATCTGGATGACATCTTGATTATATCCTGGTGAAAACCCAAGCGAGGACCAAAATAAACTGTGCCCAGAAACTTGTCTCACAGAGACTGTAAGACAAATAAGTCTTAATTATCTATATTTATGATTTGTTATGCTTCAGTAGAAAACAAATACAGCAAAAGAGGGAAAAGAAAGTAGACCAAAGCAAAGAAAGTATGTATGTATATATATATATATATATATATATATATATATATATATATATATATATATGCAGACAATTAAATGAAACAGAGTGAGCATGGAATTTTGACCAAGTCTGAGTTAATTCTGAGTGTTCTACTGGTGATTGCCTTATTCCCTCAAAGGCTGATTTTATCAGAAGATAAAATAAGGGCAAAATAAAAATTAACAATAATAGAATTTGTTAGGAAAAGAGTCAGTCCTCCCCCTCCCCCTCCCCCCATCCTCAACCAGGGGAATAAGAAGTTTCTCAAGATGACATTAGAAGTTGTAGGATTTTTTATTTAGGTAGGAAGATAAGTTATAGGGTTATATTTGAGTGCATTCACATATTGGGGTTAGAGACCTAAGCTGAGTTTCAGGTTGGCAGAGAGACAAACGGTATTTGGTGATCCTATGAGAAAACAAAAAACCAAAACTGATTGAAGAACTTGTCCATAACTTAACTTTAACATTAACATCTGTAAATTTTATCCAGGAATAAGTTGGTTCCTAAAGATGCTGTTGTGAGTTTACAATATCAGAAACAAATGTATCATTAAAAAAAAATGTAGTCAGAGAAGTTAGAGAGGCATCCAAAGTAAGAGGTAATGAGCTGAAACTCTACAGAATTTCCCCATTTATGGTCAGAGAAGGTTATAATTGCAATACAGGATAGTAGAAGACATTCTATTACAAGATTAAGAAATACTGTGTTCATAATGTGTCAACAGGAGCAGTGTTCTGAATGTGAAGAAATAAGATTAAAAAATAAATTTTATTGTGACAAGACAGTTCACTTTTAGAAACCTATTTTACATTAAGAAAATATTCATTTACTCATTGAGTATCACATGCATAGGCAGTCACCAAGAATTTCTTTAATTCTAACTTTTTAATTTTTTTACTATTTAAGCTTTATTGTTTTTAAGGCTGTTTGGGGAATTCAGTTGCCCAAGACATGAGTGTATTTGATATTTTGCTGAGTCTTACAATTTAACTGCATTGATGGCCAGGTTGTTGTAAAGACAGTCACCAGGACAGGGAGTAAAGACTCCTATTTAGCTGCCCACAAATGCACACTTCAAAATGACTTAGCTGTTGGTTATCATCCTTGCTACCACAACCCTGCCCCCTCCCATTTTAAGATAAAATCTTGCTTCTTTGGGTAAATTGGTTCCAGAAAAATAGAAGGCCAACTTCTAGTGTGATAGGAGTGTTCATAGGTCTACTAGATCTTCTAAAATAGTAGAGAACAATGGATTTACTGAAAAAGGGAGCTATAGTGTTACACAGCAGCAGTTACTCTGAATAATCCTAGCATAGAGAGATGCTCTGTTACACACATGCAGAGGAGTCAGCCAGAGCTTCACTATGAAGGTAATTGGTGAGTGGGGTGTGAGGGTTGGTGGACAGGAGGGCTATTGCCTGAACACAGTTTATTGCTTGCCCCTCCGTGCTCAGGTAGGATGGGTTGGACTACATAATGGTGGTGGTGACTGAAAGGTATGGCAGAAATAGTTGGTTGTGGTGGTATATGCCTACAGTCCATGTGCTTGGGAAGCTGAGATAGGAGGATCACAGATTTGAGGATAGTTTCAGCAACTTGGTGAGACTTTCAGCCAAATTTCAAAATGAAATATAAAATAAGACTGAGTGTGTAGCTCAGAGGTAGAATATTCTTGGATTCAATTCCCAGTACCAAAATAAGAAGAAAAGAAAGGGAGAAAAGGAGGGAGGGAAGGAAAGAGAGAACAGGAAGGAAGGAAAGGAGGGAGGGAGGGAGGGAGGAAGGAAGGAAGGAAGGAAGGAAGGAAGGAAGGAAGGAAGGAAAGAAGGAAGGAAGGAGAAAAGAAAAGAAAAAAAGAAAAGAAGGCAGGCAGACATAAGAGGTGGAAATGGCAGGTTTTGGTGTTTGGGGCAGTGGAAAATAAAAAAAGTTCAAGAAGTCACCTTAGTTTTAAGTTTGGGCAATTGGTTCAATGGAGATATAAAAAAAACCAAAAGAATAGGAAACAAATGTGGAAAGGTAAATCAGATGGAAAGTCAATACAGTTGAAATGAGGATACTGTTGATATTAACCTCGTAAGTTCGTCATGAGCATAAAATATATTAATAAATACAAAATGCATGTCAATGCCTGCACATCATTATTGCTTTAATAAACGTTAACAATTGTGATTAAGAGACATATTAAGTTTGTCAACAAAGGAATGGATAAAGAAAATGTGGCACATATGGAGTTTTACTCAGCTATAAAGAAGAACAAAATTGTGTCATTGGCAGGAAACTGGACGGAACCGGAGAGCATCATTCTAAGTGAGACCAACCAGACTCAGGAGATAAAGGATCACGTGTGTTCTCACATATGTGGAAACTAGAGAGAAATCAGAAAAAAATAAAAAAGGGACCTTATGAAAATAGGAGAGAGATCAGTAGAGTAGTGGAAGGGGCTTGAGGGAAGCAGGAATGGAGGTAAAAGGGAGGTATGTGGAAGCAAACAGATCAAATAATGCTATGTACACATAAGGTTATACCACTGTGAATATCACAATTGTTACCACTACAGTGTACCAATAAAAAATATTTTAAAAATCCAAATTATAGCCGGGCGTGGTGGCGCACGCTTGTAATCCCAGCATTCGGGAGGCTGAGACCGGAGGATCCGGGTTCGCGGCCAGCCTCAGCTATCTAGTGAGGCACTCTGCAACTTAGTGAGACTCGGTTTCAACATAAAAGAATAAAAAATAGGGCTGGGGATATAGCTCGAAGGTAGAACGCCCCTGAGTTCAATCCCCAGTACCACAAAAAAAAAAAAAAAAAAATCCAAATTATAAAAACAAAGACATATTAAGAAACATAAATTAATGTATAATAGATAAATAAAATATTATGTTAAGTATCATTCTGCACACTGAAAAAACTTTCAAAATAAAGAAATAAAAGTGATTAATTATGGTGAGTGATCACTATAATTAATATTATACAAAATATTGAATCCAAGATGATTCTGTCGGTAATACTAAGAGAAATTTGTTTATATGTTAAAAATCTTTCTCTACAAAAAATAAAACTAAAATTTTCTATAAACTTTGAGTTTGAGAAAATAGGGCACTATATATTCATAAGCATGTTGTAATAAAAGGGATATTAAGTTTAAGAAGCAAGAAGAGAAACAATTGAGTTTGTAATCTCTGTTTAATAAATTTCCCTGCAACTGGAAGTACAGAATACAGCAAGATGTGGCTTCACAAAGAGATAGATGATTTTCGGGGTGGGATGAGGTAAAAAGAAAAGCACAAGGATCAAAACAAGAATAACTATGGAGAAGGCAGCTGCCACAGGGAGAGAACTTGGGAAACCAAGACAAGGCTTTACTTGAGAAAATAAAAGAGAAACTCTAAAATTAAATAAGAGAGATGGGACCCATGTTCCTAAGTTAATGCAAAAGGAACAAAAGAAGTGGAAAATGGAATAAATATAGAACCTGATATGAAATTTTGTTTTTAAAAAAGGAAAGAAGTTGATTATTAAACTGCTGAAATAACTGAAATTAAACTAATAGTAGGGTATCTTTTTTTTCAGTACTGGGAATTGAACCCAGGTGCATTCTACCTCCGAGCTACACCCCAGCCCTATTTTTTATTCTTTTTTTAAATTTTGAAACAGAGTCTTAATAAGTTGCAGAGGACCTTACTACATAGCTGAGGCTGGCCATGAAGCCGGATCCTCCTGTCTCAGCCTCCCTAGTACTGGGATTACAAGCATGCACCACCATGCCCGGCTAGGGTATCATTTTAAAATGGAAACTTTTTAATGGCAAAGAAGGGTTTTTTACTTAGAATACACTCAAAATTGAAGTGAGGTGTATTTTATCATAAAAACTGGATGGCTTTGAATATTATGGAAACATTTACTTTGAATCATAGGACTGAGATTAGTGATCTTGCCTCATTTAATGGACAAGACCTGAGCATGGGTGAGGTTTATGTAATATGTATTGGATAAGTATGTGCAGTATTCCGAGCACATTAGATTGCATAAGATTACACAAGATAAGAATTTGAAAAAGGTTAAAAATAAAACAGAATGATTTTTAAAAATAAATGTAAAAAATAAGACTATTTTATTTAATGAAATTATTTTGCTATAACATAAAAATATTAGAAAAGGACTTCAGCAATCACAAACACATGCAAAAAATTTAAATTGTAACTAAAACTTATTTCAGAAACCAAGTATTCTAATTAACATGTATAAAGGGAGATTCAAAATCACTTATTCAATCTATATGCCAATGTTTTGACATATTTAGCCAAGAGGGAGACAAATACCTCTGTAAAACAAAACAAAACAAATGTGCAAATAATGACCACTTTTAACACTACTGTTAATGATTCTATGATGTTAGATGAAAAGAATCAACCCCAAAGTAGGAGATTAAGCAGTAAGAATGGAGTGTAAGTAAATTTGTGTTGGGATAGAAATAAACAAGGTCTATACTGGGGATGATAGAAGATATGGGAGATTGCATCTTCCCAAGATATCAGAGAAGGGCAAGAGGTCATTAATAATGAGGGAAAGAAAGCTCCTGAGAGAAGTGAATCTGAATGATGTGAAAACCAAATTAGAAATTTCTGACTGCAAAATGGTTAATCGACAAGATAAGATAAAAACGAATAATAGTGAAACAAAGAAAAGTCAATAACTGTATTTAGAAAGTATATGGATGATGATAGAGAGGGAGGTAATCAGGAATGAATCTAAGCCTTGCCAACTTAACTCATGGAGTTTTCCAGAAGAATAATAGTAAGTACTAGATGTAGACTAACAAGATAAGTAGATGTAAGATCCTTTAGAAAGATAAAGATAAGTTGCTTTGCAGTATTGGAAGAAGAAACAAGATGAAGATATATGTATTTACATATATAGAAATTTTTTGTATAAATAAATTTCTTAAACAAAGTTTCAATAAACTTAAATATGACTGATTCAAGGGCAAGCATCAAGGTTCAGAAAATGAGTCTGGTTCCTGCAGAAGGGCAGAGCTGGGCTGACAGATCTATAGTTTCACTCTCTGGGACATCTGGGGTCTGGCTTGGCATCCTTGGACTGTTGTTTTCAAAAGATGAGAGAGAAAGGTGAATTACTACCCTGAGGCTGAGAAGGTGAAGAATGACATGATTAAAAGCAGAGAGGAACAATATTAGAAACTAGAGGCCACTGATGTTACTGAACACCAGTTGTAAAATTTTTAAAGGGATTTCGCTGCAGGAAATGGTGCAAAATAGTACGGGGCATAGTGCTCTGGTCGGAGCACCAGACTGCAAAAAGACAGAAAATAGCTGCCTTAATTTTAGAAAAAAGAGAAATCACATAGTTGGTTCAAGGAAAAGGGGAACCATTCTTTGTGTGAATAAAGAAAAACCATTTATTCCGGCCAATCAAAGTTTTCTCTTTTCAAGATGTTGGTTTTCAGAAAAGGTCTAGAAATAAGTGAGAATGAAATGACCGCGTCTCCATTCTCACTCCAGTGGTGGCAAGGAAATTAAACTTCAGAGGGACACGTGGCCTGTTGCTGGGTGAATGGGCTTTAGGACCATTTAAAGAAACAGTTACCACAATTGACTAAAATAAAGAAGAAAGAACAAAATCCCCAAATCAATGATACATAATTTCACCCTACTTACTTATATGAATTACTGTTAATTATGTTTTTTTAATGCTAGGCCCACAAATATACATTAAATATAGGGAATTATTATAAGAAAACATGGGTTTGTGTTCTGCCTGAAACATGTGCTTTGAAATTTTTTTCTACATTTTGATAAAAATTTACATAAATGTTTATACAGTCCCCAACTTATGTTGGTTCAACTTATGGTTTTTTTGCCTTCAAAGTCATGCAAAAGTGATACATGCTCAGTTAAAACTCTTCTTTGAATTTTTATTTTTTTCCTAAGCTGGCGATGTGTCATGTAATATTCTTTCTGGGACGCTGGGCAGTGACAGTGAGTCAGAGGATCACGAGGGTGAACAACCAAAATTATACAGGCACTGTGTTGTGAGGCTCTGATATTGGTTAGTTTAGGTGTACTAAATGCATTTTTGACTTAGAATATTTTCAATTTATGATAGGATTTATCTGGAGATACTCCCATTATAAGTTGAGGATCATTTGTATGTATAAATTGTGAGGGCATTAAGTTTCAAATATGGGACCCCGGGAGTGAGGCCATATTGAACCCATTCACACTGACAA
This sequence comes from Graphiurus murinus, assembly GCA_004027655.1. Lineage (NCBI taxonomy): Eukaryota > Metazoa > Chordata > Mammalia > Rodentia > Gliridae > Graphiurus > Graphiurus murinus. The sequence continues at coordinate 29,686 of PVLC010012646.1, forward strand.
GTTTTATTACTCTGGATGTCAAATATATTGGGTATCTTAAGATAGCACAATTGGCTTAATGCTATAGAATAAAACAGTGCATCAGTGTAATACACACGAAATGAGATTAGACTGCAAATTTCAACTTTATGTTTTTTATATATAATCTTCTTTTCAACAACATATTAACCCATGGAGAATGTCATAGGTAAAGTTCTAATCAGATACTATTCTTTTCAAATAATGTTGGTCAGGCATCAAAAATATTTATAGATAGGTAATAAAAGTGTTACTATACTGTGTGAACAAAAACTATTTTATTATCTTGCATTTATTTTGTCCCTCAAAATAAATGAAAACCAACATCTGCCCCCCCAAAAAAATCACTATTTACTTCCCTACTACTAGTGAAATGAATCTATCATGATACTTATCTTTACTCAAATCTACAACATTTTCATCTTGCTGTATTTTTTGCTCTCAATGAATATCAAAACTAATATTACTAAAGTTTGTGCAAATAGTGACAGATTTTTCTCTTTCCCACATTTTGAATTGATGCTTCCTACAATTACAGATGTGAAAATTTTCCTGTGTTTAGGGAGCTAAAGGGCATTGAAAACTTTTTCCCTTTAAAATTTATCTTTGCTTCTTATTGTAACCATATAAAATTTTCAGACAATCTGATCAAATTTTAATGCAAAATTATTTCTTAGAAATGAATGATTAACTGCCCTATCCAGAGGGATACTGGAAACTAGAAGAGGAGCAGGGCAGTGACATTGGCAAGAGAAATAATAGGAAGTCAGTGAGAATAGAAACAAGATATTTTTCTTCCTCATTATAATTTCAAATCATATTTTAGCCAAAACAAAAGTAAACAAATTGGCTGTCAAAATTAAATTTAAATCAAAATAATTTGAAGGCTAGGTTCCAATCATTCCGAATAGGGAGCTGACTTGCTTTTTCTCTAATTCCAGATTTTATGATACTTTTTGTTCATTTTCAAGTTCATAACTAGAATCCAATAAATCATTTAAGCAAGGATTGGTTACAGAATGGGTATGATCCACACTACCTAGGACCTCAGAATTACTCAATGAACTTAAATGCTGTTTCTCATCCCTCATCATTTTCCCTGGTCTCTAATACTCTTACAGAGATAAGAGTGAGGCACATTTCAGTAACAGACATAGATTTAAGAAAAAAAAAAAAAAGAAAAGGATAAAGTAGTAGACAGATAAGTCTTTAAAAAAGAGGACAGGCTAAACTACACAGATGCCACAAACAGGTGAGAACAGAAAGATGGAGATGGTATTATTAATGAAGAAGAAAAGAAAGGTGAGAGAGAGAGAGAGAGAGAGAGAGAGAGAGAGAGAGAGAGAGAGAGAGAGAGAAGCAAAATGTAATAATCAGAGAATTGAGGAAACAATTTCCTTAAATGCTTGACAGACCTAAATATCTTACTGAAAAATATTTCAAGTCATGAGATGAAATGTATTACCTACCATTTAAAATGAAATATTTTCTTGAACTTTTGCTGATAGAAATGTAGACAGGTACCAATAAGAAATAATAAAAAATCACTTTTATTTAATTTTGCTGATTTCCAGTGTCTGAAAGCTTTATTTTCTGGAGATACAGGCAAAGAAATATATGTATTATTCTTGTAAAACAAGTTAAATATTAGTACAAATTATACTTGAAACAAAATGTCATGCAATAGATACAAATCTTTCCTCTAAGTTATTCAGGATTACAACATAGACTAAAATTAAAATCTTGCATTATAAACATTATTTAAGACAACTTTTAATTTCTGCAAAACTAAGTCCACTAGTGCCTCTCAAGTAATACAAAATGAAACAGTATTTTTTATTTTATTTTTATTTTTTAGGTTTTTCATTAATTGGTGCATTGTAATCATACATCTTTGTTAGGTACAAGCTGATAAAGGTATATATGCACACATTTCTCATTTAACCCTCCCCAATTCCCACCCCACTCCCTTGCCCTCCCTCCTCAAGTTCAGTTTAGTGAGTGACTTTGATATATTTGTGCAAGTACATTGTGTGCATTATGGTGTCCTCCCCACCCTGTCCATCACCTTCTGTTAAGTCAACTTCTTTGCTTATCTAGGGTTTCTCCTTTTCCATCGGAGTCCCTCTTATGCCCAATCTTCTCCCTAGCATCTGCATATCAGGGAGAACATATGCTTTTTTACTCTTTGTGACTGACTAATCTCATTTAACATAATATTTTCCAGTTGCATCCATTTCCCTGCAAATAATATGTAAAATCTTGGGTGAAGTGGAATGCCAGTTAGGTGAGATGCTATGGGAGAATAAACACAGTAATATTGGATATTCACTGTTTTGAGTATCTTCTCTGGACCATGAGGATTTAAGGATCTTAATTGCATAAAGGAGTATAAGAAAATAGGGGCCTATTTTGTTACTTTCAAACTTCCTATGAATTTACTTTGAGTCCCATTGCTTACAAACTTTTTAGATGGATTTAACCTATTCAGATAGGACAGATTTGTTTTTAATAAAAACAGACAAATTGCTTAATGCACTTTTACTTTTAGGCAGCCTGGAAGAACATCATGGGAAGAGAACAACTCTATTTCACTCAAACATCATCAAGAGACTCATTCACTTGGGCTAAGGTCAATTTATGCAAAGCCTGTTGATGTATTAAGAGAGAGTGTTTTACTTATGATTCCTTCATATAAATTGCTTAAAAATGATTGCTTACTCTGATCAACACAGTACTCTTCAAGGAACAATCATGGATTGGGCATGTTGGCACAGCCGTAAGCCAGGGACTGAGCTTTGCACATTAAAAACTGAAGAGTATCTAGATGTAAAATTTTTTGAGTATGTCCCTCATAGAACTTTATCACTTAATATGTCCCTGGTTTAGAGGTTTGTTTCCAAGTATGGGGTGGTGATGACAGTAGTGTAATAAATGTTTGATAATGGAAAGTTTTTCATGCATGTGAATGAGATATTCACACTCAAAATATTATGAAAGCATGCCTCTATACCCTAAAAAAGTTGCCATGCAGCCGGGTGTGGTGGCGTATGCTTGTCATCCCAGTACCTGGGAGGCTGAGATAGGAGGATTGTGGGTTTGCAGTCAGCCTCAGCTACTTAGTGAGGCTATCAGCGTTCAATCATCAGTACTAAAAAAAAAAAAAAAAAAAAAAAAAAAAAAAAAAAAAAAAAAAAAAAAAAAAAAAAAAAAAAAAAAAAAAAAAAAAAAAAAAAAAAAAAAAAAAAAGTTGCAATGTTACTTGGCCAAGAACTAAAAATCTTGATTAATATTAGAAAAGAGGAACACCAAAATTAAATGTTTCTTTTTCTTTTCTTTTTTTTTTAACGGTACTGAGTATAGAACCCAGGAGCATTCTACCTCCGAGCTACACCCCAGCCCTATTTTTAATTCATTATTTTGAAACAGGGTCTTTCTAAGTTATGGAGGACCTTACTAATTAGCTGAGGCTGGCCATGAACGTGGATCCTCCTGTCTCAGTCTCCCAAGTACTGGGATTACAAGCATGTGCCACCACACCTGGCTTCATTTTTTTCCTCACAAATAGATCTATATTTTTCTGGATCTAGTAACACACACACACACACACACACACACACACACACACACACATACACACACACACATGCACGCACAACTGTGAGTTATTTTGTTAGAACAAATGGTATTATGTTGAAGGAAATTGTGTAATATATAATATCAATTGGCTCAGATGGGAATATTATGTATTTGGCTTTGGTTTTAATATTAGACTGAAACTTACATTTAGCCCTGAATTTGGCCTTAGCCATTTGAATCCCTTCTTGAAACATCTCTGATTTCTATAGACTAGTTTGATAAAGTCATATAGGTTATCATATAATCGTATAATTTTCTCAGTAGTAAAATATGAAAATCATTAGAATTTAGTGATAATACTAGAATGTTCATTTTCAAATACAGATAAGCACTTTATATGCAACATGGAGTAAAATAATTTTATGATTTATAGTGTGAAATGATTTAAATGATATATAGCTAGAATTTTTAAAATATATGTAATATTATAAGAATAAAGTATTTTGATAGTCAATCATTAATGTGGAATTTTTTACATGCAAGTTTTTAGCAACTTTCAAATATTTAAAAAAATAGAAAATTAGATTGACCACATTGTGTGAATAATTTTTTATCTTTACCAGGGGTTTCTTTAGATTTTCAGAAGTTTCAAAGAAAGATGTTATATTAATAAAGTATATCACCAGATAACATCAAAACAATAATATTACATATTTTTTCAAGTTTTATTGAAGCTACCCATGTTCTTAGATAGGAAAGATAAATAGTAAGAGTGGCTGCACTACCAAAAGTGATCTATAGCTTCAATGAAATCCTTATCAAAATATCAATGTCATTCTTCACAGACCTAGAAAACACATTATTAAAGTTCACATGGAAAAATGAAAGACCCAGAATAGCCAAAGTAATTCTGAGCAATAAAACCATGGTGGAGGCACACAGTACCTGACTTCAAATTATACTGCAGAGCTATAATAACAAAAATGGCATAGCGTTGGCACAAAAACAGACACATAGACAAATGGAACAAAATAGGAAGTATAGAAACAAATCCTCACACTTATAGCTGATTGATTTTTGACAAAGGAAGCTAAAAACATACACTGGAGAAAAGACAGCCATTTCAACAAATGGTGCTAGGAAAACAAGATATCCAAAGGTGGAAGAATGAAATTAGATATAAATCTCTTCCCCAGCACAAGAGTCAGTTCAAGATAAATCAAAGATCTATAAATTAGACCAGAAATTTTCCAGTACTAAAAGAGTTCACAACTCTTCAACATATAGGAACCAATAGTGACTTCCTCAATAAGACCCCTAAAGCTCAGGAAATGGCATCAAGTTGAAAATCTTTTGTTCAGCGAAGGAAATCAAGAGACTGAGGAGAAAGCCTATAGAATGGGAGAAAAATTTTGCCAGCTATTTTTCTGGGAGAGGAATAATATCTAGTATATATAAAGAACTTAAAATTTAACACTAATAAAACATAGCTCAATAAAAACATCCAGTTGAACTTAATAGACACTTCTCAAAGGAAGAAATACAAATGGTCAGTAAATATATGAAAAAAAATGTTTAACATCATTAATTAGAGTAATGCAAATCAAAATTACAGGAATGTTCCATTTAATTCCACTTAGAATGGCAATCATCAAAAATACAAACAAAGCCAGGCTCGATGGTGCACACATCTAGTCCTAGTACTTGGGAGGCTAAAACAGGAGTATTGCTGGTTCAAGGACAGACTTAACATAGTGAGAACCTGTTTCAAAATAAAAAATAAAATAGTGCTGGGGGTGTCTCTCAGAGGTAGAATATCCTTGGGCTCAATCCTCAGTACTGAAAAAATAAAAAGGATATAGACAATAATAAATGCTGGTGAGGTACTGATGTAGGGAAATAGGAACTTCACTGTTGATGGAACTGAAAATTAATAAAATGACTATTAAGATCAGAAGTTCCTCAGAAGATTATGACTAGGACAACCATATTATCCAACTATACCACTCCTTGCTATCTATCTTTCCAAAAAAAAAAAAAAACTAAAGTCAGAATACTATAGTGATACATGCATATCTGTGTTTATAACAGCACAATTTACAATAGCCAAAATATGGTACCAAATTAGATGTCCATTACAGATGAATGGATAATGAAAATGTGGCATATATACACAATGGAATTTTACTCAGCCATAAAGAACAACAAAAATATAACATTTGCAGGAAAATGGATGGAACTAGAGCTTATTGTACTAAATGAGATCAGCCAGTGGCAGAAAGTCAAAGTTGAAATATTTTCTCTGATATGTTGAAGCCAGAGAAAAAAATAGAAAAAGGAGACTTTAGATAATTTGGGAATAAGACCAGTAGAAGATAGGGAGTCATTGAGATGTAAGAGGGCCTTTATTTTTTTATTTTATTTATTTATTTATTTATTTATTTATTTATTTATTTATTTATTTATTTATTTTGGGGGGTATTAGGGATTGAACTCAGGGGCATTCTACCTCCGAGCCCTATTCTACCCCAGCCCTATTTTTTATTCCTTATTTTGAAACAGGGTCTCACTAAGTTATGGAGGGCTTCACTAGGTAGCTAAGGCTGGTCTCAGCCTCCCAAATGCTGGGATTACAAGCGTGCACCACTACGCCCAGCTCTAAGAGGGACTTTAGATAATAAAGGAGAAACTCCAGTGGAGCAAGAGAGGTGGTATTGGGAGGGTGGCGTGGACAAGAGGGAGAATTAATGAAAGAAACACTTCCATTAGCAGCACATATGTACATAGGTGAGAATACTAATGCCAGTCTCAATATCTTGTTTGAGGAACTGGGGAGTAGGAAGGGAGCTGGAAGAAAACTCATTAAGTATTGCGTGCAGGTATCACACACAGGTATCACTATCACTATGAAGTAGGGAAATAGGAACTTACACACTGTTGATGGAACTGAAAATTAATAAAATGACTATTAAGATCAGAAGTTCCTCAGAAGATTATGACTAGGACAACCATGTTATCCAACTATACCACTCCTTGCTATCTATCTTTCCAAAAAAATAAAAAAACTAAAGTCAGAATACTATAGTATTATTATTTGAGACTATCAGAAGCAAATAAAGGTACAAAAGTAAAATAAAACACTTATAAACGAATTTAGTCAAGGAGATGAAACAACTGTACACTAAAAACTATAGAACATTGATGAAAGAAATTAAAGAAGACATAAATAGAAAGACATCTTGAGATTATAAATATGAAGACTTAAAATTGTTAAAATGTTCATACTGCTAATAGTAATCTACAAATTCAATACAATTCCTATCAAAATTCTAATAGAAAAAAGTCCTAAATTTATATGGAACCACAAAAGATCTCAAATAGGCAAAGCAATTTTGAGAACAAGGATAAGGCTGAGAGTATTCTAAATCTGATTTAAAACTGTTATGACAAAGTTACAGTAATCAAAGCAATATGGCCTTGGCACAAAAACAGATACATAGATCAATGGAACAGAATAAAGAGCCCCAAAATAAGCTTATGCATTTATGGTCAACTACTTTTTTTTAGAAGGGCACCAAGAATACACAGTGGTGAAAGGAAATCACTTCAATCAATAACATTGGAAAACTAGCTCTCTACATGCAAAAGGATAATTTGGGACCCTTATCTAAACCAAACACAACACTCAGCTCAAAATGGAACAAAGACTTTAATGTAAAACCTGATACCATAAAGTTAAGTCCTTAGTAGGAAGTGTAGGGGAAAAGCTCCATGACATTAGTGTGAACAATGATTCGTTTGGCGATGATCTCAAAAGCTCAAGCAATAAAATTAAAAACAGATGAATAATATTACATCAAATTAAAGAGCTATACAGCAAAGGGAACAATCTACCGAGTGAAGAGACAGTCTATAATGTGGGAGAATATATTTGGAAATCATATATTTAATAAGGGGTTAATAACCAAAATACATAAGGAACTCAATGCAATATAAAAATTTAATTAAAAAATGGGAAAAGGACTTGAATGGACATTTTTCCAGAGAAAATGTAAAAATTGCCAACAGGTATATGAAAAGGTATTCAACATTATTTTATGTCTTTTGACCTAACAATTGTTCAGACCCCATTTTAGAAATTCCTAACAGAAAATTATTTTTTCTTACATTAATATATCAACCATTTTAAATATGACTTCAGAATTATTTAAAACTTAAGTGATAATTAATTTCACAGTAGTATAGAATTATCTTTCCATGTCTAAATTTTATCCTGCATTTTTTGGCTTTGGCCTTCGTTTCATCAAAGTATTTATTTTGCTCTATGGCTAATGAGTCTTTTTCCAACTAATACAAAGTTATAATTCAGATAAAGATAATTTCATGTTTTTGTAGCAAAAGTGTATGTAACATGTTTTGAGGCTTCCCTATACCCTGACATCTTCTTAACAATGGTACCATTGATAATCTATAGCATAATAATCTTAAAGTACGACATTGGTCATGGCAAGCTTATAACTTCCAACTTACTTAATTGCATAAGTTAATAACATAAGTTATTAGGTTATAGGTTATTTTTCACAAGCAAATGTGTCTTTTAGGTTCTAGTGAACAGAAGAAAGACAATATTGATGTCATAATAAGAATATTGATGCTAGTGATCAGTGTTTAGACCTGCTCATCTTTCTTTTAGCATCATAATGTCAGTGGCTTTGATATCCACTGTTAAAATATGGCTACTCAGCAGTTTAGTAATTTTACTATACTTTAGTTGTCCAATGAAGAACATTCAATACGATAAAATAGTAAATGATTGGAATGCTCTTATTTAAAGAACAGACTTATAAGAAGTAGCAAGTTGGCCGGGCGTGGTGGCGCACGCTTGTAATCCCAGCATTTGGGAGGCTGAGACCGGAGGATCCGGGTTCGTGGCCAACCTCAGCTACTTAGTGAGGCACTCCGAAACTTAGTGAGACTCGGTTTCAAAGTAAAGAATAAAAAATAGGGCTGGGGTATAGCTCAGAGGTAGAACGCCCCTGAGTTCAATCCCCAGTACCGCAAAAAAAAAAAAAAAAAAAAAAAAAAAGAAGTAGCAAGTTGAATGCTCTGTAGAAAGCAATTTCCTTCTTGGTCCTTCATTTTATAGAAAACCAGAGGTAACATTTTCTGTTTGTGAATATACTGCATTTGGCACAAAGGGGAAATTGAAAGATGTTATAAAGTAACTTGAAAGGAAACTTTTGCCTAAAGAAGTTTACAAATAGGGGGAGTATTCATTAGTGAGAAGGTATGGAAATGTAAAAGCCTCAAGAAAGATCTTACCCCACGAGTCAAAGCATACATTACCTTGCTGCTTTCATTTCAGGAGAAGATGGCTAACATTTTAGGCATGGAGGGTAGTCATACTAAAGGGTTTATGACTGAGTTGCTATACATGACATACTTTTGAGAACAATGTTTCAAAATATTACATAAACATATCTACACAAATATTAACAATAATGCTAGGTAAGAAAGGGGAGAGAGAGAGAGAGAGAGAGAGAGAGAGAGAGAGAGAGAGAGAGAATATTAATCTTGTAGAGAACCAGTGTATTTGAGGCTAACATTTAAACAATGTACACTGCATATATTTTTATTCCCTCACATATGCTGAATATAAAGATACAAATGTTGAAATTTACCTCCTTTTTTTTCTCCCTTTTTTTTTAGTGGTACTGGGGACTGAACACAGGGCTTCACACATCCTAGGTGACTGCTTTACTAGTGAGCCACATCCCCAGCCCTATCTCTCTGAGTTTGATCTATTCTTTATACTGCAGCCTATAGGCAATCCTCACTTACCTACATAAGTAAAATTTCTCAACGTGACTTTTAAAGTTCTTAATAGTTGCTCCTCACCTTATGATGTAGATTTACCTAGACACATCTTGATGGTTTTGTTCTTATCTCTCCCTTATATTTAACCATATATCTCATTTTTTCTCTCCATGAACTAGCACTCCTTCAAGATTCAGTACAAAGGTCTCTTTATAAAAGAAACATTCCAAGATACTTTCAATTATAGACAAATGTTCTTTATTTTCCCTGATCAATTGCTTATTATTTTCGGCTTTATCTGATAGTGGGGCAGAATATATTTGTGTCAAGATCAAAGGATACTGCTACATTTGCCCCAGGTAAGGGTACCATAATCTGTTCCTAGGATTACTATTTGCTTATTCCTAACTGGCTTTCCAAAATGGAATCTTGCCTTTTCCAACAATCTATTTCCCTCCTCAGTGGTTCTCAACTGCTTTGCCATAGCTCAGAATAAAACTTAAACCAGCCATAGCTTTGTTGCCAGATTTTAATTATTGTGTGAATTTTATTTTAATTAGAGATTCATAACAATACTACTAAAATAATTTGAAGCTGAAGAGGGTAGTGCACGCACCCATTCATACACAGAACTATGGGGTGCATTTTGTTCTACAACATTATATATCATAGAATTTATAATGAAGAAAAGGCTAGTGTGTATTAATGTATATAAACAGTCAGCTTTTGTAGAGACGAGAGCAAAGTATATTGAACAGTGACATAGCCAACCAATCAAATTTAGTCTGGGGGTGCCCTTCTAGATCCTATAAATCATTGCTATACTACTGCAATGTCATCATCATAATTGTTACTGAGTTGTTTGCTTTGTTTTTCAGATTTGTACTGCTTTTGTGTATGCTTCTAATATACACTCAAAATCCCTCATCTGCAATTACAAATTCAGAATCTTCTGACAACCAACATTTCATCTTAATTCATTTAGTGAAAAATCTGTTCTTCACCGATTAATCCCATTGAAGGGGCAATTTTTATACTTTAATGCAAATAATTTCTTATACATTATTGCGCAATGCTCCTACAGACCCTTCTGGGGGTTTTATGCAACCTCCAGTACAATAACCTTACTATTTCTCTAAAAGTCCAACATAGTCTGAAACCTAAATCATATCTGCTCCAGTTTTGATTAAGAGATTGTAGGCCTGTATTTAAAGTATCTCTCAAAACAAATGTTCGGAATGGTTGATATTCAGTAAAGCTTTTCAAAAGCAGATCTGACCCTACTTCTATGCCTTTTAAACACCTGGTGTCTCTTCATTGTTGGCAAGATCCAAGCGTCTCAATTCAGCACAACTGGCCCGAGGTGGATTTACCTCTGTTCCCAAAATACCAGCATCCTCACACTTATCTATGCTCTATTGTAACCTACTGGCTTGCCACATACCAATTTCTCATCTGCTGCACTTTTTATTCTAGGATATTAGCTCTTACTAGGCTTTATCATTTTATCTTACTTACCTGTTAACATGTTGCCTATTACCCTCTTGCTCGCCCATGACATTTTTTTACAACTGTAAAAAACTTACACCCATTTTGTTATATCTTTAAAGGCTGAGACCCTCTTATTGAACTTATTGTATTCTAGTTCTTAGCATAGTGGACACAATAAATATTTGCTTAATAAATACATTTAAGAATGAATGAAGCCAGGTGTGGTGGCGCACGCTTGTAATCCCAGCATTCGGGAGGCTGAGACCGGAGGATCCGGGTTCGCGGCCAGCCTCAGCTACCTAGTGAGGCACTCCGCAACTTAGTGAGACTTGGTTTCAAAATAAAGAATAAAAAATAGGGCTGGGGGTGTAGCTCGGAGGTAGAATGCCCCTGAGTTCAATCCCCAGTAACGAAAAAAAACAAAAACAAAAACAAAAACAAAAACAAAAGAATGAATGAAGCCTGGCAGTGTTTGGTTGAATGGAGCTCTAATGGGAGATAAAACATTTTTATGTTATAGACTGGGATACATGTAGAGTTCATATAATGCAAAATAATCAATGAGTAGGATTTTTTAAAGTAGATTTATTTTTAAACATTTTCAGGTTTGAAGAAAAATTGATAAGAAAATAGAGATTTCTTATATACTCACCTCCTTACCCCACACATGCATAGCCTACCACATAATCAACATTTTCTATGAAAGTTGTACACTTGTTACAACTGATGAAACTATATTGACATGATTATCATTCAAAGTCCATAGTTTACACTCAGGTTACCTCTTGGTGTTGTGCATTTTATGGGTTTGGACAAATTCATGATAATGTGTATCTACCATTCGAATATCATATAGAATAGTTCCAGTGCCTTCTGTTTTACCTGTTGATTACTCTAACCCTTCTAACTCCTGAAGACCACTGATCATTTTACTGTCTCCACAGTTTTGCCTTTTCCTAAGGGTCATAGAGTTGGAATTATTTTATTTAGCAATATGCATTTAAGTTTTCCTTATATTTTTTCATGGCTTGATAGCTCATTTGCTTTTAACACTGGATACTATTCTATTGCCTTCATGTATTATAATGTATTTATCCATTTACCTCCTGAAAGACATCTTGGTTTCTTTAAAGTTTTGGTAATTATGAATAAAGATGCTATAAACCTACGTGCAGGTTTTTAAGAAGACATTAGTTTTTAATTCATTTTGCTAAATATAAAGAGCATGACTCCTGGATCATGAGTGTGTTTAGTTTTGTATATTAAAAAAGGCAAAATTTTACTAAGTGGTTGTACCATTTTGAATTCCATAAGCACTGAAAGTTTCTGTTCTTCCACATCCTCTCTAGAACTTGGTCTTATTAGTGTTAAAAACTTTGGTCATTCTAATAAGTACGTGTAGTAAGGCTTTTAAGATACTCTTCTCAAATTTCAAAGATTCCAGTCTTATTTATAATTAATTCATTTTAACTATTGTTATATTAAAATCATTAAAGAGCAACTAAAATTTAAAAAATCATATACTGTAAATGAAAAAAGGTATATGTATTTTATTAATGAGATATGTGAATGATAATGTTTGGAATAAACAGTATCTGACCATTTTAATACATATAATAAAATCATTTCTTGTTGTAATCAAAGTGGATTTTAAAAATTTGTCATTTGTTTATTAGTAATCTTCAGGGTTTTAGGGGATATGGTAAAAGAAAGAGAAGGAATAGGGAAAGTAGAGGACACTTGGGCAGAGTTAGATGGTGTTTCATCATCAATTGGAAGTGTTTTTTGTGTTTTTGTTTTTGTTTTTTAAAGCTGGAGGCATTCAACCTCTGAGCTACTCCACCCTCAGCCCTATTTTATTTTTATATTTTGAAACAGGGTCTCACTAGGTTGATGATAGTCTCACCACTTTCTAAGGCTGTCCTCAAACCTGTGATGCTCCTATCTCAGCCTCCCAAGTAATGGGATTACAGGCCTGCAAAACCACTCTGGGCTACTTGGAAGTGTTTAACAGTAAGACAGCACTGATCAGAAACATCTTTATACTACACTTGAAGGGTGTGATATGAGCACAGATGACACATTTTAGAAATACAGATCATTTTTAGTAATATTTAATTTTGCATAATTTCAAACTTACAGGAAAATTTTAAGGGTAGTAAATAATAAAAGGAATGTCTGTATACTTTCAAGGACATTCTTTTTAAAACCAAAATTCAGTCAAAAAAGCCAGAAAACAATAGTGATACAGTGTGATTATCTAATCCATAGTCTCTGTTTAGTATTAACATTTATCCTAATAACGTTTTCTAGGTACTTTTTCCAAGTTCCAGGTCAATCAAAGGATAATATGCAATACTTTGTTGTCACATTTATTTTAATGTCTTTTCATCTGGATCATTTACTCAGCTTTTGTTTCTCTTTGGACCTTGACATTTTGGAAAGGAAAGACCTTTTATTTTGTAGGAGGAGTTTCCTCAGTTTGAGTTTGTGTGATGCCTCCTCAAAGTAAGACTTATGTTACATAATTTTGGCAAGACTGTCAAAGAAGCAAGCTTATGTCCTCAGTGCATCACATCCAGCAAAACATGACAGACATGGGGTTGTTCCAATATTGATAAGGCCTTACTTATTAAATGATGTCTCCATCCATTAACCATTTTTTGTATACCTATCAAGTTCCAGATACTACTCAACCTCCTATCTTAAATCTATTCATTATTTGCTCTAGTCAAATTTCTAGTGATTATCAATAATTGGGAGCTAGAGAAGATATGGATTATTCCTCTAAGGAGTTTCATATCATGTCAACAAAAAAGACAAAGATATAAAAATAAATTATATGAACACTGTGTAATAACTTTGAAGTTCATCTTTAAAAATTTTTAATGATTTTTTTAAAACAACTTTCTTCCTATTTTACCCATGCATAATAGCATAAAGCTAAGGGGAGGCTGCATGATTTGATTTCTGAAGTTTAAAGTTTTAGTCTGTACATTATAACATGTTAAAAATGAGAACTTAAAATGTACTCTCTATGTATCTGTTAAATGAGGATAATAACAGGGTACTTACTAAGTAATGTCTACTAGTAGATAAAGTAAAAACTTACGTGAAACATTTGATAATCTGTAAATTTTGCCCAGAAGTCAGATGGTATTATTTATTTTGGTAAGTACAATAGAAAATCCACAGGATTTGCAGTCAATAGTCAAAGAAAAGGAAGAATTACTACTTTCTTTGCAGGACAGTGCCAAGGACCAAATCTCATAAAATTGTGTGAGTATGTTTCAACTGAGACATATACTCTCACACTTTATTTTTTTATTTTTGAAACAAAGTCTCACTAAGTTGAGGAAGGTCTAATTTGCTGAGACTGGCCACTGCAAACCAGAAATCCTTTTGTGTCAACCTCCCAAGTATTGGTATTACAGGTGTGCTCCACCATGCCTAATTGTTTACCTCTTTCTTTTTTGAAGACAAACTATGCAATTTTCCTTTGCCTGTCCTTCAGTG
>PVLC010012647.1:0-18851 GCA_004027655.1 Graphiurus murinus
GGGGCATTCTACCTCTGAGCTACACCCCCAGCCCTATTTTTTATTCTTTATTTTGAAACAGGGTCTCACTAAGTTGCCGAGTGCCTCACTAAGTAGCTGAGGCTGGCCACGAACCCGGATCCTCTGGTCTCAGCCTCCCAAGTGCTGGGATTACAAGCCTGTGCCACCACACCCGGCTCAGCTATTACTTCTTAACATAAACTTTTTCACAGGCATAAAGTTGGGAATACATCTTATATAATACATATGCAGACGATCTTTGACTTACTATGGGGTTACATTCCAATATATCCACCATAAGTTGAAAATATCTTAAGTCAAAAATACATTTGACACACCTAACTAACCAAATATCAAAACAGCCTTGTTTGCCTTCAATGTGCTTTGAACACTTACATTAGCCTACAGTTGAAAAAAAATACCATCTAATACAAAGCCTATTTTATAATAAAGTACTGAATATCTCATGTAATGCATTGAATACTGTGCTGAAAGTGAAAAACAGAATGGGGGTATGAGTCACCTTTTCACACCAGGGTGAAGATGAAAAATCCTAAGTCAAGCCCACAGGCATCCGAGGTCAGCTCTTCCTTACATAAGGCAGTACTGAGTTACAGCCACAATGACAGATTAGAGATATTATGAGAACAAAGAACCTAAACTTTGGACCTTTCATTGAAACAGGATAACTACTCACTCCATTGTGATGTTTGGGAACTACTTATAGTTTACTTAGGTTTCAACAGACATTACCTGCCCTGGCTAAATAACCGTACACCCTTAAGAACAGCAAGGGACCCTGCACAGTTGAGAGAACTGGAGCAAGTGAAGTGTTAGAGAACAGAGGCTTACAACCTAGATCTGAGTCCAAGTCCAGTGCCAATTCTACGTCATCTGGATTTCCTTATTCGAGCCACCTGCATAAGCTCCTGGGTCTTTGAGTTTCATAACAGCATCAAGCTGTCCTTCTTGTGAAATCACTCAACTTTGAATTCTTTCCCTGGTAGTGAGGGTTTGTAGACACCTGTCTATTCTTGGTCACCTGCTTGCCTTTGTGATCAGAGCCCAGCTGACTGCAGTTAGAAATCTAACATGTTGGCCAGGAAACCAAGCCATTGGTCTCTCAAAGAACCAACCCCATCTAGCAGTGTTAAATTGCAAGAATTTTTTAATCTCTTTACATTGCGACATAGGTGAAACCCACCACACATTCGAAACTGATGGAAAGAAATGTAACTCCACCAGCACGCTCACGGTGCACGCCTATGGCACAAACTCAATGGCACACTGCATTATTCAACACGAGGGTCTGCAAGGGAGAAAACTGGTCACACCCTTCCGGTTTGAAGACTTGGGTAAGAAAGACTAATGATTGTCTGTGATCATTTTTAATTTGCCTTAATATTGCACTATTAGACAAAATAGAATGGAGTGGCCAAAGTCTTTCAGAGTGAGATTACTGCCAACAAAGCTCCCCTTCTAACCTTTTATTTTTCTCCAGTCCTGGAGATTGAACCCAGGACCTTCTGCATGCCAGGACAGCACTCAAACACTGAGTTACAGCCCCAGCAAAGCTCCCCTTAATAAGCACTTTTCTGCAAAGTGAAATTTTCCACCTGAGAACAGAATTGCAAGTGTTCCAATGTTTGGGAAAACTCCACTGGGGTGTAAGGCCTAGCGGAGTGCCTTTTGCAAATGGTGTCATGCTTTCTTTGTGATAATGACAGCCAGCATAACTTGACCCTATCGAAGTCATGTTTTTGGAATCATGTGAAGCATACCACATCATTGTACTTGACCCAAAAGGAGATGATATTAGCTGAAATAAATCTAAATCTGCCAATATCATTTTATGTTCTTACAAAATATTCACACAATTCCACTAAGACATGATTGCTCTTTGGATTTGTTTTATTATGACTGCTTAAAGATTCCCCAAAAGTCCAAGAAATAATTTAAAGACTGTAAACAGCCAGGCATGGTGGTGCATGTCCCAGTACTTGGGAGGCTGAGACAGGAGGATTGCAGGTTTGAGGCCAGCCTCAGCAAGACCTTGTTTCAAAAGAAAAAAATAAATTAGGGCTGGAGGTGTAGCTCAGAGGTAGAATGCCCCTGGGTTTAATACCCAATAAACAAAAAATAAATAAGAATAAAGTACAAACTGTAAAACAACTCCTCTAGCCAAAGGGTACTCTATAAGAAGTTGGATGAGCTGGGCATGGTGGCTTACGCTTGTAATCCCAGTACTTGAGAGGCTGAGACAGGAGGATCATGGGTTCACGACCAGCCTCAGCTACTTAGTGAGGTCCTCTGCAACTTAGTGAGACCTGTTTCCAAATAAGAAATAAAATTGGGCTGGGGGTGTACCTTGGAGGTAGAAATGCCCCTGGGTTCAATCCCCAGTACCAAAAAAAAGTTGGATGAGTCACTGTAGAACCTGAGCCTCATCGTTTTGCAAGGTACTTCTCCCTGAGAGAGATTCCCAGGTTAGGGAATGTCTCACAGGAATGAAAGAGGAAAAGTTTGGATGTTATGCATTTATTGAAAAGCCTCTTTTATCAAATGAAACAATTGATAAGGGAACGCGTCAAGGACAAGGCTGCTTGGGAGAGTCTGGTCCTGTGCCTGACAGGCCTCCCTCTGGCTGTTCCACACTCTCCAAACCAGAAGCAGATCACCAAGGAAGCTGCAGGCGGGCTCCGCAGGCCCCAGAGACAGGCTGTACCACCATCCTGAGCACCACGCCCGCCATTAGGACTCACGCCCACCTACTCCTCCAGAATGGAGCACGGGGCCTGTGGGGCGACGCCGCCTATACAATAGCGTCCTTATTTAAGGATTCTGATTCTTAAATAAGGGAACCAATAATTTGGGGGGAGGGGATGTATTTTTTCCTTTTCAGCAATGGTTCAAACCAGTATAAAAGTTTCTCCTCTTTTTATACTATAGTTCTATATGACTCAAAATCATATCTATAAAATTTCTAATAATAGGGTAAGACGACTTTTATTTGTGATCTAACTATTGACTCTCTGGCACCCGCTGCCTGATTTCCAACCAGCATTCAAAGAGGACTGCCAGGTCACTGCTGGGCTCCCATGATCTATCACCTTTCTCCTTCCGTGAGCTTTAAGTTGACATAAAGATATGATAAATAGTATGTTCACCAATTAGTTAATCCCAGGACTTGGGAGGCTGAGACAGGAGGATCTCAGATTCGAGGCCAGTGTGGGCTAACATAAGGAGACCCATTCTACATTGGATGCCAGAGTCTATAACATTCTGTCCAACTAGGGAGACAAATCTTAATGCGGCTAGTATCCATCAACTCAAACAACATTCCATCTGAATAGAACCTTTGGTAGCTTCTTAACTGAGAGGAGAAATAAAAGAACATGCAAACTCAAGTTCTAAATGTGAATAATTAGTTTGAAAATATATTCAAGTTTTATATATATATATATATATATATATATATATATATATATGTTGTTTTGTACATAAACATAATTATCTGAATTCACATGGTAAACACCATAGTAGAAGATGCTCATCATTACTGGTAAATTTTATTCTATAGGGACGCAGTATTTCCCATATTATTCCCTTCTTCTAATTTCCTTCTATTATTTCTATTTGACCAGCTTTCCTGCTTCCCTCTTTCCGTTTCAACAGCTCTTCTTTCTTCAATTTTCTTGAGCATTTTTGTGATCTCTGCACTTATTTTAGCCATATAGTCTGTAAAGTAGTGTCCCTTATCTGCGGTTCTGCTTACCAGTCTCAGTTACCCGTGGTTCAGCAAGAAGGTGAGTGCAAGCCGGGCGCAGTGGACGCCCTGTGATCCTGGTACTCGGGAGGCTGAGACTGTAGAATCACAGATTCAAGGCCGGCCTCAACAACTTAGTGAGACTCTGACTCAAAATAAAAATAAAAAGAGCTGGGAGTAGCTCGGAGGTTGAATGTCCCTGGGTTCAGTCCCCAGTACCACAAAAATCAATCAATCAATAAGAAAAACAGAAGGAAGGGAGGGAGGGAGACAAAAAAAAAAGGTAACTAAGATATTTTAAAAGAGAAAAGAGAACCAGAGACCATATTCACATAACTTTTATTGCAGTGCACTGTTTTAATTATTCTGTTTTATTATTACTTACTGTCATTAACCCCCACCATGCCTACTATAAGCAACACTTCATCATAGGCATGCATAGGAGAAACACCACATGTATCTGGTTGGGCACTGCCCACGGCTCCAGGCATCCACTGGCGGTCTGGGAACATCCTTCATGGATAAAGGGAGACAACCATACTGCTGTTTCTTTAATGTTGCCTCAGTAATTCTTTGACCCCAGATCTCTTACACATAATCCAAGAGCTTTTATACTTTGCAAAACATGTATATATGTTTAATAAGATACATTTTCAAAACCACAGAAAAATTCTCTGATTAAATAAACAGAAGCAGCCGGGCGTGGTGGCGCACGCTTGTAATCCCAGCATTTGGAAGGCTGAGACTAGAGGATCCGGGTTCGAGGCCAGCCTCAGCTACCTAGTGAGGCACTCCGCAACTTAGTGAGACCCAGTTTCAAAATAAAGAATAAAAAAATAGGGCTGGGGGTGTAATTCAAAAGTAGAATGCCCCTGAGTTCAATTCCCAGTACCGAAAAATAAATAAATAAATAAATAAACAAACAAACTTTCTCCTCTCTAAGTTCATAAAGACATTACCGCCTGTTACTTATTTGTCAATTGACAGGCATGGTTGTCTCACGCTTTCAGAATGAGGCCCGTTCATTAGCTGATGAAACTGATCCTAAACTGGACCTCTGTAAATATCCCTAAGCATTTATTATTATTATTATTATTATTATTATTATTATTATTATTTTGGTACTAGGTATGGAACCCAGGGGCATTCTACCTTCGAGCTACACCCCCAGCCCTATTTTTTATTCTTTATTTTGAAACTGAGTCTCACTAAGTTGCGGAGTGCCTCACTAGGTAGCTAAGGCTGGCCAGGAACTCAGATTCTCCGGTCTCAGCCTCCCAAATGCTGGGATTACAAGTGTGTGCCACCACGCCCGGCTCACTTTTATTATTCATTTATGTATTTATTTATTTTTGGTACTGGTGATTGAACCCAGAGGGGTTCTATCTCTGACCTACACCCCAAGTTTTTTGTTTATTATTATTATTATTCTGAAACAGGGTCTTGCTAAGTTGCTGAGGTTGGCCTCAAACCTGCAATCCTCCTGCCTCAGCCTCCCAAGTACTGGGATTACAGGCGTGCACCACCACACCTGACTCCTATGCACTTTTTTAAATATTATGCAATCGCATTTAGTAGGCACTATGCTTAATAAACAGCTAGGCACTGTACCAACCATATTCTTGAATGAACTTGTTAATATACATGAAAAACCTTGCAGAGGTAAATGCCGTCGGTATCTTTAGTTCACAGATAAGAATGAAACTGCACGTTAGCTAGATCAGGCATCTGTCCAACTCCCTCAGGAGCCAGAAAATAGCAGCATGGAATTCAACCCAGCCTTAGGCTGACTCCAGGGACATCCAAGTGATACACAGGAAGACAGATGTGTGGGTGAGGAGATAGATAGGCAGATAGAAGGATAGATGATAGAAATGATGATGATAGATAGATAGATAGATAGATAGGTAGATAGATAGATAGATAGATCAAATCCCCCTCTCTTACTCTGTCCAATGCACCATTTCATAGCAGCCTGGCATACTGTACTTGCACGCCGGGCAGGTCAGCAGATGGACAATCAGCAGGGTACAGATTCCAAAACCAGAGCGAGGCTGCAGAGCACACCGTTCTGAGGTTTCTGCACAACCTCCATAAGCAGGTAGCAGCCAAATGCATCCCATTTTATTGAGCACGATGTGGATAAAGTTGCTCTCCATGGTTGCGGAATTTTGTCTCTCCCCTTTCCTAGTTGCCGAGCAAGAAACAACTTCAGATGCTCTAGAGAAAAGCTCTCTCTCCTCTCAAGACCCTCCTCAGCAGCCCACGAGTACTGGTAAGTACAGCAATCACCAAAACTTAACCAAAAAATCACGCCTGCTTGGGAAGGCCACTTTTCTAATTCCTGGGTTTAAGGATATTTTCTGTTTTAATTTTTAATTAGACTGTCCAGGCCCCCTCCGGCTGGCTCCAGCTTTGTGGTGTCCTGGAATAGGGGCACAGCAGGAGGGCAGACTTGGTGGGCTGGGCTTCAGGGGAGCAGAACGCCTTGTCTCTTCACTGCTGTTTTTCTTGAGATACATATGTACACACACACACACACACACACACACACACACACACACACACACCATACAAACACATGTACACAAAATTGTGAGCTTGAATTCTCTCTGGGGTAAAGGACAAGGTTGACTTCATTTATGAGGAGACTCATTCTTTGTCTCCCTTTCTAAAACAAAGCAGACACACAGCAAAGGCTTGGTACCAACACAGAGCCCAGAAGTAGGAGCGGGGCTCTGTGGTGAGTGACAGCATCGCTTGCTTGGAAGGACATGGATCACTTTGGTTGTGAAGAGCTCAGGTCATTTTTGATGACAGGATCGAAGAATTCAGAAAGCCTGTGTTTACGGTCCTAATTTTTTAGATGAATCCACTAAGTGGTTAGCTGGGGCAATGATTATATATTTCATTTAACTTGGTGTTTTACCCAGCATAGTATCTGGCATAGTGAGTATCCTGAGAATGCAGGATCTGTGAATGAATTTCTTTGGTGTTTACAGCAAGACATTTAGCCTCAGTCAGGAAGGCACGAATTCCTCCACGTTCTCTTTCTGTTTCTTGTGGGGTCTCTGTAACAACCTCATCTGATTAAGATAAGTGCTTTCAGATCATTAGCATGTTCATAGTTCTGAGTGTCAGGTCACATGTTTTAAAGCGTGTGTCCTGAATAATATTTAAAAGCAAATGTTTGGGGTGGCATTAGACAGTGATAAATACGACGTGTGCCATATAGTTTTTCAAGAGCAATGGAAATTGAAAATATTATGAAGTGGAATGGCCATGGTACTTGCTTTAATAATCCAGTATTTTTAATCGTGTTTAGAATCTAGTTGTCTCTAAATTGCCTTGCACCAGGACTGAACAACTGAATATTCTGCTCTGCATTTTCCTACACAACAAAAGATTTAAGAAATATGGTTTCTAAAATTCCTTTCAGTTTCCAATTTTCTGTGACTTTATTATTGCCAGTAACACCCACGTTGAGAAAAATGTGAGGCTTCATCAGGGTCCACATGGTGGTGCTGTGCAACGGGCTAAAAAGATTTCAAAAGGAAGAAAAAAAGGAATTGGGGAAACAAGCAACAAAATCTGGAAAAGCCAGCTCTTATTTTTATAATTTCTTTGGCCAGGCAAAAAATCATGGCACATCCTTTTTTTTTTTTGCGGTACTGGGGATTGAACTCAGGGGCGTTCTACCTCCAAGCTATACCCCCAGCCCTATTTTTTTATTCTTTATTTTGAAACCGAGTCTCACTAAGTTGTGGAGTGCCTCACTAGGTAGCTGAGGCTGGCCTCGAACCCAGATCCTCTGGTCTCAGCCTCCCGAATGCTGGGATTACAAGCGTGCGCCACCATGCCTGACTGGCACATCCCATTTCTACAGGAGTGTCCACCTGAAGCTTGCGTGACTGCAGAGGCTCCATTTCAACATGCATGACCTTGTTTTGTGTGTTTCCGACTGTGGGTTTCAACCTGCAAATTTGGACGCCTTTCCGTGGTGTTCAGTGGTTACCTTCATGTATCCTAAAGGCCTTCCCCCTAAGAGTCCTGACCAGTAAGTAAGGCAGTATGACATGATGGCTTAAAGTCGAGGATTTGGCATTAGGAAAAACCTCAGTTTTGAGGTTGGCTCTGACACTTATTTGCTGCAGAACTTGTAACTAACTTCTCAAAACCTGTTTTCTCAGAGCTGTGATAAGAAATAATAGATACCAAGTGCTCAGTTCAGGGCCTGACACATACTAAGTGTTCAATAAATGTTTGCCTAAAAAAGAAGAAAGGCAGCCAGGCCCAGCAGTGCATACCATCATCCCAGCTACGGAGGAGGCTGAGGCAGGAGAATCACAAGTTCAAGGCCAGCTGCAGCAACTTAGTGAGACCCTGTCTCAAAAACATTTTTTAAAAAATAAGAATATGGAAAAAGGAGTCTAGCCATTTGCAACTATTTTTGCAAGAAGTGAGTAGTTCAAAGTGAAATAAGCTGGACACAAAAAGACAAATGCTGCAAGATCTCTCTCACATGAAGTAGCTAAAAAAGTTGATCTGAAAATAGAAGTGAGTAGAACAATAATTACTAGAGTCTAGGAAGGGCAGGAGGGAAGGAGCTAAAGGAGGTTGGCTAGCCGGTACCCAAACACAGGTAGATAGAGAAATAAGTTCTAGTGTTCCATAACATGGTAGGCTAACCATAGCTTATATTAACCTATTATATATCTTATGAAAAACTAGAAGAGAGGCTGGGTGTGGTGTTGCACACTTGTAATCCCAGTACTAAGACAGGAGGCTGAGACAGGAGGATCTCAAGTTCAAGGCCAGCCTCAGCAACTTAGAGAGCTTCTCAGTCACTTAGTGAGACCCTGTTTCAAAAATAAAAAATAAAAAGGGCTAGGAGTGTAGCTCAGACACAGAACATCCCTAAGTTCAATCCCTAGTACCAAAAGGAAAAAAAAAAACTGGAAGAGTTAGAAAGTTTCAAACATAAAGAAATGATGACATGGAAATGCTAATTACCCTCATTCAATCATTATATATTATATATAAATATGTGTGCAATAATTATGTTAATTAGAAAGAGAAAATTAAAAATTCAAAAATCAGTAATAAAATGTGAACTTTTTTTTTAAGTGTAAGCCACTGGACTTCATTTTCAAAACTACTTTGGGAAGAGTATATATAGTTTATATGTAGATACAATCTTAGCACACTTTATGCTTTTAATACAGAATACTTTAATACAGTCTGTATGCTTTAATACAGACTGGGTTATTTATAATGAATAAAAATTTATTGGTTCATCTGATGAAGGCTTTTTTTTTTTTTTTGTAGTACTAGTAATTGAACCCATGAGGGCTTTACCTCTGGGATACATCCCCAGCGCTATTTTATTTTTTAATTTGGAAACAGGATCTTGCTAAGTTGCTGAGGGTCTCACTAAGTTACTGAGACTAGCCTCGAACCTGCAATCCTCCTGTCTCATCCTCCTAAGCACTGGGATTACAGGTGTGGGCCACCACACCCACTGAGGAGTGCACTATGGGGTGCTGGCCTTAGTCCATGCAGGAGGATGGAGCCACAACCTCCCACACAGTCACAAGTGAATCTCCACATGAGTTTTGGAGGAGACAGATATTCAAGCCAATGCAGTCATATGTACAAGTCACATCCCATGACACATACATATAACATGTCTTACTTTCTTTCACCTTAGTCTCGATCATGGAAAATTCTAGTACAGCAGAAGCTGACAAGGAAGAGCAAGAGCAAACGACACCACACCTTGACTCAGCCGCTGGTGAGTGTCACCCACTGCATCTACGATAAACACTTGACATTGTCACCTCTTAGTCGATAAGTCCAATGCCTCTCCCAGTTGTCATCTTTCTTGGCCTTTTTGCCCTTTGGGACATGATGGGCTGGTGGCGCTCTTGTCCCTTCTTGACTTAATTGCCTCCTGCCGTCCTTGACCTGCTTTGCCTGGTCTTGTTATGTTTTGGCCAACCACATCTTCTGTCTGCTGGCTTCCTAAATGTGGATAGACCCCTGACTTTACTGCTTTGTCTTTTATTCTTAATTCCTAAAGAGTTTACCCATTCCTGAGATTGTCCCTATTGTCTGTGGACAGATTTCCATATTTGTATTTCCAGAACATTCTTCCAAGTACCAGTCCCAGTTCCATTCCATTTTCTAAATATCTCTAGCCAGGTTTTCTGTTATCTCCTCAATTCAACATTGCTAAAAACCAAACAGCCCCGATTCCCACAAAATCAACCTTCCAAAGCATCACAGAGTCCCAAGTCTCCACATCATCCTTTATTCCTGTGTGTGTGTATGTGTGTGTATTCCTCTGTGTGTGTGTGTGTGTGTGTATTCCTGTGTGTGTGTGTCCCATCCACATCTAAGCTCCCCCAAATCTAAGCCCTCGTCACCTCCTGCATGAAGTATTATAACTTTGGCGTCTCCCCTTCTGGTCCATGCTCAGCACCTACTGTCTAAACATCCCTTTGCACACTGCAGACCTGACTTCTGAAAAACCTTTGTGGCTTCCAGAAGTCTATAACACAGAGTGTGAGCTCCACACCCCCATAAAGTGCACCCCACCACCCGCCTCCGCAGCCTTGCCTCTAGAAAGTCCTTGCAAGATACACATTTCTCCGAAAATGTGATGCTTAAATCCCCCTGCTCTGGCTCATCCTAACTGTCCCGGATGAGAAGAGAAGCTTCATCCTTATTATCCTTGCTTCTCCTTCAAGGACAATACCTTCTCTGACAACTTTCCTGACCAACTCAGCCCACAGTAATCATGTTGCCTCTGAATTCCTAAACACATCATTACATAAACACATACAGATCTAGAATTTGGTGTTAAGAAATCTTACTTTTAGCCGGGCGTGGTGGTGCACACTTGTAATCCCAGCATTCGGGAGGCTGAGACTGGAGGATCCGGGTTTGCCGCCAGCCTCAGCTACCTAGTGAGGCACTCCGCAACTTAGTGAGACCCTGTTTCAAAATAAAGAATAAAAAATAGGGCTGAGGGTATAGCTCGGAGGTAGAATCCCTTGAGTTCAATCCCCAGTACCGCAAAGAAATTGTACTTTTGCTTGCTTTTATTTTCATTTATTTTTACTGGTACATTATAATTACACTTAATAGTTGGGCTCGTTGCTATATATTTACATATGCACATAACATAATGTGGTCAATATTTTTGCTTTATTAATTTACATATAGAGAACACTACCTTCTAAAGCTCAGGGTTTGTGTCAGGCTTGATGCTCTGCATGTAGTTTGCACTCCTTAATTGCTCCTTGCTTGAGATGAGGGAGGCATTTAGCAAACTTATGGCCTATAGGATCAGAATTCTAGGTTTAGAAAGACTTTTAAGAACTCATCTAGTTTACCAACAAATGCCTTTCTGGAAGGAGACATTTAGCCTAGCCAAGAAAAGTGAATTTTCATTTTATTTGGATAGTATTTCAATCTCCTTAACAATCTGTTTTGCTAAATATTTCGCTTAAAAAGAGCAATTTAAGTCAATATTTTGCATGCTTTCTCTACAAATCAAAAATCACTATTTCTATGTCATTGCTTAAAATCTTTTAAAACTCATTCTCAGCCAAGCATGGTGCCACATGCTTGTAATTCCAGTACTTGGGAGGCTGAGACCAAAGGATCCGAGTTCATGGCCAGCCTCAGCTACTTAGTGAAGCTCTCTGCAACTTAACAAGACCCTATTTCAAAATGAAGAATAAAAAATAGGACTGGACATGTAGCTCAGAGGTAGATTGCTCCTGGGTTCAATCCCCTGTAACACACACACACACACACACACACGCCTCATCCTCCATTACTTTGTTTGTATGTGCCCATGCCCGTCAGCCCCCTTTCAGAAGGAGTAAGGTCTGCTCCTTGGTTTCACCTGCTTCATCTTCTGTAACTGAAGCATACTCCCCACCTCCGTCCCGCCTAAAGCCCTGTCACGTTCCTTGCAGAGGCCAATGCTCAGTCCATAGGACTGGCGAGGAAGAACAGCGGCATCCTCCTGCTGACCTTGGTGTCCTTCCTCATCTTCATCCTCCTTGTCATAGTCCAGCTCTTCATAATGAAGCTGCGGAAGGCACACGTGGTGTGGAAGAAAGGTGAGTGAGCGGAGACGCCAAAACCACCTGCTGGATGAGATCCTGGCAATTAAAGCTTTTCCATTGCCGCTGCCCAATCTGGTTGATAAATATCAGTCAAGCAAGCAATTGTTTGTTTTCTAGTAAATGTGACTTATGGAGTTCTACGGGCTATGATCAGTAAGTGCATGACCAACAGACACCGGAGTGGCTCTGGGAATTGGTGCTAAATTATAGACGCTTCTATTCACAAAGGAATATGAAATGGAGAGCTAATGCACCCCTTCATTCAGTAAGCGCTCATTGAACTACACCTATAACCCTGTACTTGGGAGGCTGAGACAGGAGGATCGCTTCAGCAACTTAGTGAAACCTTCTTTCAAAAGAAAAAAAGGAGTGGTGTGGGGGTAGCTTGGAGGTAGAATGCCTCTGGGTTCAATTCTCAGTAACACACACACACACACACACACACACACACACACACACACACACACACTATACTGGATGTACTAGTCAAATAAAATACACTATTAAACCAATTTCACCTGCAGCTTTTTACTTCTTTTTTAAATTTTTTGATACTGGAGATTGTATCTGGGAGTGTTCTACCCCACGCACCTTTCTTATTTTTAATTTTGAAACAAGGCCTAAGTTGCTGAGGATCTCACTAAGTTGCTGAGGCTGTCCTCTAACCTGTGATCTTCCTGTCTCAGCCTCCCAAGTACTAAGATTACAGGCCTGTACCACTTCCCTGGGCTTTTTATTTCTTGAATGTGACTACTAGTATACTTTAAGCTATATGCATGGCTCATGTTGTAGTGTTGTGGGGTAGTGCTGATCTGGCCACTCTAGACTAAACTCCACCAAGGACAGAACTCTATGTCCCAAAGCAAAACACCACAATTTTAAATAGCTCTGATTTTCTTTAAAGCATCCCTTTTGCTAGTTATATGTATCTCTAGATAGTCAGATGAACTAATATATTCATGATATAAACCTAGAGATAGGGTCTGACTTTGCAGATGTACCTGCCTGCATGCTAGGTAAATACCATAGTAGTGCTTCCAAATCTCTCATTAAGGATTCACCCCCTTGTTCTTTTAGGACTGTAGCAATTGTTCCTCCTCAAAAGACAATATCTGCTTCTATTCTGTTGTCATTTGGCTTCTGCAACTCTTGTAGTGCCTTATAAAGTGCCTGCAGAATTCTACTAAAAACTGAAAAACTATGTGTTGAATGAATAAGGACCTGAGATACAGGAGGGGCACGATAAGTCACCCCTGCAGTTATCAAGACTTCATCTTCCTCAAACACACATTTCTACATGTAAATGACATCTATGGCACCAGAAATTAGTAACGTATTTTCTTCTTCTTGCAGAAAATGAAATTTCAGAACACACCCTGGAAAGTTACAGATCGCGGTCAAATAATGAAGAAACATCTTCCCAAGAGAAAGACAGACAAAGTAAGTCAACAGTGTGACTTGAGATGTGAAAAGTGAAATTCACTCATCAGGTGCTTGAAGGAGAAGAGTCAGAAGTATCAAAGCTTGCCTTACAACTAGAAAGTCGGTTTCCTAAGTCATCTTAAAGAGTTAAGGAAGTTTGTCTTAAAAAATGGTCAGAAGTTGGGCCATTACTTGAGAGGCTGAAACAGGAGGACCACAGGTTCATGGCCAGCCTCAGCTACTTAGTGAAGCCCTCTGCAAGTTAGTGAGACCCTGTTTCAAAATAAAGAAAAGAATAAAAAAATAGGGCTGGGGGTGTAGCTCAGAGGTAGAATGACCCTGGGTTCAATCACCCAGTACCCCCCCACACACACACACACACTCAGCACTTAAGTTCATGTAGCAGAAAGTATTCCACTTTTGGAAGCCAACCCTGACTCCTGGCTGTCACTCAGGGACCCTGTCTGTCCCTGACTCCACCCCGAGCTGAGTGTGCTACATATGCCATGTCAATGAAGCACTTCCTACCCCATACCGTAATGTTGGGTGTTTTGAGTTTGTGACCACAATTCTCCTGCTAGTGATGAGTGGTTGGATATGCTCCATTCTCTTGGATCCTAGCACAGGGCCATGCACAGATGGAGTGTTTGTTAAATCAGTACTGAATTAATGAATATGAGCCTTAACTCATTCAAGCAGAAATATTTCAGGTCTTTGGGGTGGTATCATAATTCCTCAAGCAAAATAAGAGTATGAAAAGAAAGAGAGAGAAAATTCTTTTTTTCTTTTTTTAGTATTATTGGGAATTGAACCCAAGCGCCTTCTCCCTATGATCTACTTCCTCAGCCATATTTTATTTTTTATGTTGAAACACAGTCTTGCTAAGTTGCTGAGGGCTTCACTATGTTGCCAAGGCTGGCCTCAAACCTGCAATTCCTCTGTTTCAGCCTCCCAAATATTGGGATTATAGGCATGAGCCACGAGGTACCCAGCTGAGAATTCTTGATGAAGATCCAAAAGGCAGAAACTAGTTATATTTTTAAAAAGTTAAGAATTTTATAGCTCCCAACTATTTTATGTCATCCATGTGAATTTATTTATTCTTCCCTCCAGGGGTTGCAGGATATGCAGTGACCTCCGCTGCTAAAGGCTTTGGGTTTGGTTGAGCTTTTTGTAGGAAGCTGATCTTTTACAACACCTCTGCCTTTTGGTTGACCTACTAGAGTGTGAAATGAAAAGAGAGAATGGATACATTCACAGAAATACTGAGGGCAGAACTGACTCTGTGGACCCCAGGGGAGGGAGAGGAAAGCGTGTACCTGCTGCAGGCAGTGTTGGGCTGCAGGGCAGGAGCCAATGGCCTCAGTGGCAGCAGCTTAAAGAATGAGCTGAGTTGCTTCTGCTGCTCCTTTCTGAGGCAGAGCGAGTCAAAACAGTGGGAGCAGAATTGTGACCTTAGCAGGAAAACGACACCTCAGCTCAGCTGCTAAACAAGCAGAAGCCCTTGCAGTTCAACTCAAAGAAAACTTAAGCCAGTCACGGTGATGATGCACGCATGTAATCCCAGTACTCCGGAAGCTCAGACAGAAGGATCACAGGTTTGAGGTCAGTCTCAGCAACTTAGTGAAACGCTGTCTTAAAATAAAAAGGTGTCGCTCAGAGGTAGAGTGCCCCAGGTTCAATCCCTAATACCAAAAAGAAAAAAAAAGGAAAGAAAGAAGGAACGAGAGAGAGAGAGAGAGAGAGAGAGAGAGAGAGAGAGAGAGAGAGAGAGAGAGAGAGAGAAAGGGAAGGACTTCAGAGGAGTCCCTGCACTCACTCAGGGCTCCCTGCATAGTAAGGGACACCCATGGGTGGGGGAGCTCACATGCTCCTGGGATGTCACATTTTCTTTTGGGCTCAGATTTCCACTTGCATCTGCCTTGAGTCTGTGCTCTCCAGTCCAGCATTTCAGCTGTATTCTTTTGCACATTGAAAGGCTATGCTCTAGGCCTGTCTCTGCTCTGTGTGCAGTTGTGTGGGTTTTGAGGAGTCTGCTCCTGACCCTCTTTTCTCCATAGTCAGATCTTCCCCTCTGTATTTCTGTGAGTGTATCCATTCTCTCTTTTCATTTCACACTCTAGTAGGTCAAACAAAAGGCAGAGGTGTTGTATTGTTAGTATGTGATTTTGCTGAAGGCAGTTGTATTGTTTTCAGCAACACATGGGAGTTTTTAGCAGAAATGTCTATGTGTTTTATTCCAGGTTTATTACTATGTTGTTCATGTTGCAAGACTTTTTAAAAATGAGGTATAAAAATGCATTCAGACCACTTACACATGAGGGAATTTTAAGTTCAATTTTATATAAGCCAGTAGCATGTGGACTTAAAACCATGATGTTCAGAGTGTTTCAAATAAGTGAGTACAATGTTGTTCAAAAGAAATGTTCTCTCAGGTTCTCACTCGAAGGGTTGTGTGAGCTACATCGCGCGGTTGTACGCAGAAGCAAAGACAAAGAGGAAGGAAAATGTGCGACATTCGAAATTAGAAGGAAAGCACAGTCTTATCCCCGAGAGCATTGTGTAGCGCCCCTGCCAGAAGAGGAGAGTTCCAGCCAGCCACGTCATCCACGGAGCAGCCTGTGGGAACAAGCGTAATTACCGTGACATGAAAAAAATGTCCTTAGAGTGGAAGACAGGACGATGTCTCCTGAGCCAGGGCAGCAGCAGGAAGACCAGCCATGGACAGGAAGCTCACGGTTTATAAAAGAACGAAAGGAAAACTCTATTATGCCTGACACTACTTCAGAGCGGGAGCATGCCTCTGAGCCTCTGCAGTGGGGTCAGTGTGACCAGCTCCCTTCTTGCCCTCGAGAGAACCATAGGTTTTAGATACTGAGCACTAGTGGAACTACTTTAAAACAATTTTAAATTCTTTCCTTCTGGTCATGAAATAAAGGACTTTAAGATGAAAAGTACCTAGAGGAGAGCTCCAACCTCAGGAGGTTACTTTCAGGATGGAGTTTCTAAGAAGACATCACCAGCGCGTGGGTGGCAGGGAGGAGTTTATAAAATTCATGCCCAAAACACAGGCAGAGAGCTCGGGGGAGGCCCAGAGATAGAAGTCCGTAGATTTTCTTGCTAAATCACATGAGCTGACCTGATAGAGTGCTTAACCCAGTCTTTCCATGACAAAACATGTATGAAAGAAAACAATGATTATTGACCCACAGGAATGATTTTTTGTCTTTAATAAAGGACAGAATAAATATTCACTTTTCTCCTAATTGTTGTTCAGTCTGTAGTTCTGCTTTCACATGTGAAAGTGACATGTGACATATCTTTTTATCTTTTTCTACCAGTTGATTCAAGTTATAGCAAACTCTTGCATTATGGGGAATATTTCTCATGGTTTGAATCTGAATAAACCAACTCTAAAATAACACATAAACTGGGCATAATGGCACGCACCTGTAATCCCAGTACTTGAGAGGCTGAGACAGGAGGATCACAAGTACAAGTCCAGCCTCAGCAATTTAGCAAGATCCTGTTTCAAAATAAAAAAAAAATAGGGCTGGGATGTAGCTAAGAGGTAGAATGTCCCTGGGTTCAGTCCCCAGTACCACAAAACAAACAAACAAACAACAAATATACACACACTCTCATATTGTGAGCTTGTAATCTGTTAGAGGGACTAGATCTGGCTATGCTGATTTTAAAGAACTTAACAATCACAAAATTACAGAAAGGTGCAAAGATAGCACAAAGGACTCCCCTTCTGAGAGTAAGTTGATGGACCTGCCCAAATACTTTAGTATGTATTTCCTACAAACAAAGACACTCTCCTCTATAGCCATAATGCAATCATCAAAACCCAGAAATGAACAGTCCTCAGACACCATTCAGCCTTCTCTAATTACCCAGTTGAGATTCACACTTCACCTTCGCCTCCTCCATTTGGAACAGTTCTTCAGTCCTACCTCTACTTCCATGACCTGGATATTTTTGCAGAATACAGGCTAATTATCTTGTGGACCGGCTCTTAGTTTGGCTCGGTCTGGCATTTCTTCATGATTAGACTTGTCATGTGGCTTTCAATGGACTGTCATGAAAGCCGTGTTATGTTTGATTCACTGCATTTTATTTATCCCAGCTTACCAATGGTGCTCACTTTCATCATTTGATTCATGCAGTGTCAGTCAAACTTCTCCCTTTGGGAAGTCACTCTCCTCTCATTTAAAAGTTAGTATTTTGTGGAGAGATGCTGTAAACATATGTAAATACCATGTTCCTCGTCAAACTTTAAAGTTACTCGTTTATACTCTTATATCTGTATGAACTCATCGTTGCCTTTGGTATTCAATGGGTTATAATATGTTAATATGTTACTATCAAGTTAGTCCACTGATCATTTCTTTTTTTTTTTTTTTTTTTTTTTTTTTTTTTTTTTTTTTTTTTTTTTTTTTTTTTTTTTTTTTTTTTTTTTTTTTTGTACTGGGGATTGAACCCAGGAGCATTTTACCTCTGAGCTATGCTCCCAACCCTTTTTTTTTTTTTTAGTTTAAAACAGGGTCCTGCTGCTAAATTGCTGAGGGTATCTCTCTATGTTGTTGCGGCTGGTCTCAAACCTACATCCTCCCGTCTAAGCCTCCCAAGTTCTAGGATTATAGGCGTGTGCCACCGAGCCTGACCATTGCAAATTTCATGCTGGAGTTAAGGAAGCTACCCTTCCCATACATCCTCCTCAATCTTCAAGCACTTTTTTGTTTTAGGACACCAGATATTTCAAGCTCATCTTAAACTTTTCCTTCCCCACCCTAAAATCAGCCATTTCTCCAGGATTCCTGGTTCCATTTAGAAGTCGAGCTCCAGGCGTGAGGTGTACCCATTGTATGTTCTCAAGTCTTCTCTGTGGTCAGAGCTATGGAACATATGACAGCTTATATAGGGGTGTGTGTAGACGTGTATGTGTACATGAGTATGCGTATCTTTAAGTCTATCTGTTGGAAACCATGAGTTTATTCTCGTTTTCTCCCTTTCTGTATCTGTAACTCCCTTCTCTGGGTAACTGGCTTTCATTATCCTTCATGTGTGTACTTTTTGATCAGCACCCTGTGTGTGGTTGTATCTCATCTCAGCTACCATCCCATTCTCTGTAGTGCCTGTGGTGTTCCGGAGGCAGGGGGACCATGAGTGTCATCGAGTCCTATCCGGGGTGGAACAAGGCCCCAAGTGTGGGCCAAACACATTCTATGGGCAAAAGCATCTCCTGAGTGCCGTGCCTAGCTCTTCTGGTCTCTTCATTCACATTTGGCTAATAGCAGAGAGGTGGCAGGAGGAAGAACATTAACATTTGCTAGAGAACTTAATATGAGCCTAATAATTTTTTATTATACCTAATAACACTTGTTATGGTTATTCTAATTTATTCGTCACAACAATCTTGCCTGGTAGGTATTGGAACACACATTTAACACAGAAGGGGTGCTTTAACTCTACAAAATGGCTTAGAAGACTACCAAGATTACATAAGCACGCAA
>PVLC010012647.1:18951-32564 GCA_004027655.1 Graphiurus murinus
TTTTTTTTATTTTTTTTTTTTTTTTTTTTTTTTTTTTTTTGCGGTACTAGGGATTGAACCCAGGGGCATTCTACCTCCAAGCTACACCTCCAGCCCTATTTTATATTCTTTATTGTGAAATAGGGTCTCACTAAGTTGCGGAGGGCCTCACTAAGTAGCTGAGACTGGCCATGAATTGTGATCCTCCTGTCTCAGCCTCCCAAGAACTGGGATTGCAAGTGTGCACCACTATGCCCAGCCACTTCCTGGGACACTTTGAGCTATGTCACTGGGCTCCCTTGCACTCTTTCAGTCCAGATGGGGGACCTGCAGTTCCACAGGTGAGCAGAGAACACCTGGTGCACAGGTTGCTGGACTGAACAGGCCCCCAGCTAGAGGGCGAGTCTCTCCAGCTGTATTTCTTACCAGGTGCAGGAGCAGCCTGCACTAACTTGTGTGGTTCTCCCAAAGCTTTGAGTCCAGTTTACTAAATCTCCTCAAATTGCCAGCCTTGAGTGTATCCTCTGTGGCCTGCAGATTTCTTGCATCCTAACACATCTGAATCTAGTTTCACAAACCATCATAGACTATTATAATTGGAAGGGATCTTAGAGTTCATATCAATCATTTCCTAAAATGCATTCTGAGGATTACTAATGTCCTAGAAATGTTATGAGGTAAAGAAAGTTTTCTGGGGTCAAGTAAGTCTGAGAAATGTTGAACATTATATGTTGGAAGTCTTCTTAGTCTTCATCTCTGAATCTCCTGGGTCTGGCTTGGGAGGGACACAAATTGCCCACGGAAGGACCCAACAGGACTGATAAGCGAGGACCCTGAAGGATAAGCAGGGACCTGACAACCTCTTTGTTTACCTTTTCCTTCCCTGATTCATCCGAGACTATCTTGATGTTTTTCCCTGACTCATCCCATGACTGCTTTGCTGTATTCTGTGATTAATTATTTTTACAATGTTTAGATTAAAACCCTCAATAAAAGAAAGATGCTGGTAGAAGAAGGATAGGAGATCTCTGTCTCCTCTCCATCCACCCTATACTTCCAAAAATCATTCTGACTGTGTACCATTCATGTGAGAGACTTTTAATTTCGTCAATACATCAACAACACCACCCGCAACAATTATATCTCCTTATACAGGTCCTGCACATTAGTATGGCATGGGCTCTGAAAACTGTCTCCTTAAGGAATCTATTGAGGGCTGGGATGTAGCTGAGTGACAAAGCACTTGCTTTGCAAGCCCAATGACCTGGGTTTGATCTGTAGTGCCAAAAAAAGCCAGGCATGGTGATGCATGCTTGTAATCCCAGTACTTAGGAGACTGAGACAGGAGGATCGCAGGTTCTAGGACAGCCTCAG
Organism: Graphiurus murinus; assembly: GCA_004027655.1. Classification (NCBI taxonomy): domain Eukaryota; kingdom Metazoa; phylum Chordata; class Mammalia; order Rodentia; family Gliridae; genus Graphiurus; species Graphiurus murinus. The sequence continues at coordinate 20,305 of PVLC010012647.1, forward strand.
CAGGTAGTGAGACTCTCATCGACCTAGTGAAACTTGTAACTTGGAGATAGAATGCCCCTGAGTTCAATCCCCAGAACTAAAAAAAAAAGAGAATCTGTTGAGCTGTTTAACTTACTAGCACTGCTCAGACTTACTTAAACATATGCACCATATGCAGTTGTCTCTGTGTCAGGACCTCCTATTCCTCCTTCAGGATATCCCAATCTGTAGGTTTTCAAGTCCCTTCTCTAAAATGGTGTCGTGTTTGCACATAATCTACGCACGTTGTCCTCCCGTAGACTTTCAATCATCCCCAGCTTACTTACACTACGTAATAAGATGCTAATACTATGTAAAAACAGTTGTTATGCTGCATTGTTTAGGAAATAATGACAATGAAAAGAGTCTGTACATGTTCAGTGCACATGCATTTTTTTCCCAAAAATATTTTCCAGCTGAGGCTGGCTGAATCCACAGAGGTGGAGCCCACGGACACAGAGGACCGGCTGCACAGCGATTCGCAATGGGGACCTACACAGCCGCCATGTGCCAGTGTCCTCCTCCTCCTAGTGGGTCTGCGGTTTTGCGCTTGTGTCCTCCCACATTGCACGGTGTAGTCTTGTGCTTCAGGGGAGGTGAGCCTCATCCCCAGCCACGAGGAGGAACCGTGACTGTTTTAACCAGCCAGCGCGGCCCGAGCCCCTTGCCCGTGCTCCCCTGAGAGGTAGGCGCAGAAGCAGTGCTGGCCACTGAGACGTTACTAAAAGCTCTTAGTGGGATCCCAGGGAGAAACAAATGTTTCTCACTGATGAAGAGACGCTCAGAGCCAAAGCACCCTCCTTTTGCTAAAATGTCATAATTGCGAACAATGCCTGGAACCACTGTCTTGTCACATGGGGCTCTGAGGACATCCTAGGAAGGAGATGGGCAGACAGAAGTCCTTGATGACTTGTTAAGCTGCTCCATATTTCAGAACTTCTTGATAAGTGAGATAAAGATCTCGAATTATGAGTGGGTGTGGTGTCTCATGTCTGTAATCCCAGTACTTGGGAGGTTGAGGTAGGAAGACAGCAGGTTCAATGACCAGCCTTAGCAACTTAGTGAGACTCTCAGCAACCTAGAGAGACCCTGCTTCAAAATAAAAAGTAAGATAGGGATGAGGGTGTAGCTTGGAGGTAGAAAGTCCCTGGGTTCCATCCCCAGTACCACAATAGAAGAAGAAAAAGAAAAAAAGATCTTGCATTATTAGTTAAGCCAGGTGAACTGGTTGACTTTGAGAGTTACTCTAGATTCCCAAAAAGAGCACTTTTAAACTAGAAAGCAGTTATTTTATGGAGAATGATTGTTCTAGGAAACTCTGACCAAGAACAGTTCTTTTGTTTCATAGAGGAAGGAGCAGAGGCCCAGAGAGGTTTGGTCAGCCATCAAAGACCACACAACTAGCCAGACCTGGCGGGACACACCTGTAATCCTTGTACTTGGGAGGCTGAGACAGGAGGATCCCAGGTTCGAGGCCAGCCTCAGCAACTTACTGAGACTTTGTTTCCAAATAAAAAATTGAAAGGGCTGGAGGAGTAGCTTAAAGGTAGAATACCTCTGGGTTCAAACCTGTAAGAAAAAAAAATGATCTTTTTTATCAAAGTTATAATGTCATGTAAAAACTGACCAGTATCCATTTTGTAATAGAAGCTTAGGAATCCATTTTGTAACTTGGTACACATGTCTTTATGCCCTGCTATCAGAAGTATAGGTTTCCTATTTTTCCTATGTTCTAAAGAAAAAAACTTGCCAGGTTGGAAACTTGCTAACTGGATTAGATTGTGAGGTCTCATCCCAGCCAACAGGGGGTGACACAGTGAACTGCAAGCTAGGAGAATAAAAGGATCCCAGACTGCCGGTGTGGTGTGCTTGTCCTGATTTTATGGCGTGCGTGCATCCTTCTGCGCAGAAGTAAGGTACCTTGCCGAGGTACTTTGAGTTCATGAGCATTTATTTAATACTCCCCTAAAATCTGTTTCTAATAAACCCCAGTAGTGAGTTCAAGAGTTGGGATTAGAACACGGCTCCCTGGGCTCCTAAAGAGACCAAAGGAGGAGCCTGCCTCCGCACTCCACGTCACAGAGGTCCTGGGAGGAGGGCGTCTTGTGCACACTTCTTGCCCCTTACGATATGGAGCCAAAATAATAATAAAACTGATAAAGCTTTGCTTAATGATCATTCTCAGCATTGCCTTCTAGGAACTAAGTCAAAGAATGCTTATATTACTTTCTCTCACATAACTAAAAACAAACAACCCAAAGCTTTCTGGCTCCACGCGTCAACCATGTCACCTACAACTAAGGTAAAATAACAAGGAGAAAAGAAGATGCTACCCACGGGCTGAGCCCCCACCACGTGGCCAGCTCTCCCTGCAGGTGAGCAAGGCAGTCTGAACTGCTGCCATTAATGAGTCTATGATTTAACCCTTGAAATCAGTCATTTGCTATATTTATAAGGAGGGTTTGTTTTTGTTTTATTTTGTTTTGCTTTGTTTTTGTTTTTGTGGCACTGGGGATTGAACCCAGAGGCATTCTACCTCTGAGCTATACTCCCAGCCCTATTTTTTATTCTTTATTTTGAAAAAGGGTCTCACTAAGTAGCTGAGGCTGGCCATGAACCTGTAATCCTCCTGTCTCAGCCTCCCAAGTACTGGGATTACAAGAGTGCACCACCATGCCCTGCTTATAAGGAAGTTTTGTTTTGTTGTTGTTGTTTGTTTTGTTTTGTTGTGGTACTAGAGATTGAATCCAGGGGCATTCTACCTCTGAGCTACACCCCCGGCCTTATATTTTATTCTTTATTTTGAAAAGGGGTCTCACTAAGTTGTGGAGGGCCTCACTAAGTAGTTGAGGCTGGCTGCAAACCTGTGATCCTCCTGTCTCAGCCTCCCACAAGTGTGTGCCACCACACCTTGTTTATAAGGAGGTTTTGATCTGGGTAAAATGGAGTTTTCTATCTTCGGTGCAGCACCTTCTGAAGGACGAGCCTTCTTCCTTGCTGTAGTGCATCCAGGGGCAAATTTGTCACCACTGACCATTGCTCTGGACCTGCTGAAATATGCTAATTTCCCTACTTTTTCTGCTCTTTGTCTTGTTTTCAGATAGTGTGGGAAAGTACTTTAAGTCTAAAAAGTATTGGCTTAAGGATTTATAGCTCCTTGCTTGCTTTGGCAGAAGACTGCCTCTCTTGAGGGAACTGAAGCTGGTGACCTCCATGCCCCTTCGCTACCTAGTCTATGTCCTCTGTTTATGACACCTTTTGCTTGCTTTGCTTAGGGGTTGAAGACCACTTTTAAGGAGGGAGCTAAAGACTGCAGCCTCTGCCGCTCCTGCAAAAGAGCCAGATAGCAACCCAATGCTCCACTCCCTAGCCAGAGACAAGCGATGATTTAATGACCCAGCCTTAACTCTGTAAACCTGTAATCAAAGGAAGAGCTGAGTTTTGCTCAGGAAGTTTGGCTCTCCTGTCTTCTCCCCTCTCACCTCCTCGAGACCAGGGATAAAGTCTCAAGAGCATTTTTTCACTGGCATCCTCCCAGTGTCCTGCAGGTACAGAGCCTGGCAAGATAGAACCAAAATTTAGGCAGAAGAAAACAAAACAAAAACAAAAAACACATCTTATATTCTTCCCAATTTATTTTACATTTATCAGTCTTTTCCTTTATGATATGCTTACCACATCTCATTTTTTTTTTATATTTATATTATGCTTCACAGCCTTTGTTTTGTTTTGGATTTGTTTTTTGGTTTTGTTTTTTGTTTTTGTTTTTTGTTGTTGTTGTTGTTGTTGTTGTTTTGGCGGTACTGGGGATTGAACCCAGAGGTATTCTACCTCTGCACTACACTCCAAGCCCTATTTTTTATTTTTTTTTATTTTGAAACAGGGTCTCACTAAGTTGCAGAAGTCCTCACTAAATTGCTGAGGCTGGCCTGGAACTTGGGATCTTTCAATCTTAGCCTTAGCCTCCTAAATTCTGGGATTACAAATGTGCACCACCATGCCAAGCACAACACCATACAGGTAATTCCCGTGCAGTACTGTGCATGCACACACATCCAGCTGGAGGCAAGTGCTGAGCGTCTTGGGACCACAGACCAAGGGCCATGAGCCTCCCACAGGGTTAGTTCAACTCAGCATTTACTACTACTTAGGACTGGATATCTGTTACAGTGGGAAGGGCGCCTCCTTTGCATCCTGGCCTCCACCCACTAAATGCCAGTAAGCACTTCCCAAGGCTCAAAAAGAATAAATGCCTCCAGACATTGTCAAATGTCTCCTGGGGCACAAAACTGCCTGGGTTGAGAACTAGCCTACTCCAAGAACCCTGGAGACGTAGAGGGAATTTGTCCAAAATTCTTCAAGGGGAAGATGATACTGAGCTAGGTCTAAGGGACTAAGGAGGTGCCAGACCTACAAAGGAAATGGGGTGAGGAAAAGACTGGGCTACCAGAGGGTGAGTAAGAGGAGAGGGAGCAGGTCAATGCAGGGTGGGTTGCCGCAGGAGTAAGGTCAGTGAAGCGTCGCTAACTTGCCGACTTTGTTTTTCTGTCTTTGTGTCTTGGTCTGTTCAGGTTCAGCTGGATTCTGAACAGATAATATATGCAAAAGCACCCAGCGAATCCTGAGAAGCACTATTCATATGCAAATGATTTCATGTTACCATAACATCCGCTGGAAACAGTGCACTTTACTGCTTGACTTTGCATGCACTCTATAATCTTGAGAATTCTGAAGGACAAACTAGTACTCACCGCTTATTAAACCACTGCCTCTCAACTTCAATCTCTGGCATATACTGTGAAGCCCCAGCAATCCTGCAAACCTCCTTTCTCTTTTGCCCGTGGACTCCTTGTTGGCTCTGCCAGTAGGGGGCAGTAGAGGAGGCTGGAGACTGGAAAGGAACTGTGCTTCCTTGCCTCCTGATCCCCTTAGAGCAATTGATTCCCATGTCCCTAATACTCCCAGAACCAGCTTCATCAGAGCTTTTCAGATACACCAGCACCAGCAGCTTGGGGTCTCATCCTCCTCCTCAGAAATCCCAGCTCTGAGCCCCCTGCTCCAAGCTTCTAAGTGTTAATCTTTCTGATGTGGGATAGGAGGCAAAAAGGAGACAGACAGGAAGGAGAAGTAAAAAATAACTTAAAGAACCTGGTGCTGAAGTTTCTCAACCTTTACTTCCCAAACCATTCTCTCACCAATTCCTGGGAAATCTGTAGATCCTAGAATTAACCAAAAAACAACCTACAATTGCCCTGTGCACAGTAAAGAAGACAAGTAAGATATCTTGAGAAATCTATAACTTAGGGGCCTCTCCAGCTTATCTATTGATCAGGTAATGGAGACTTTGATCAGCCCGAGGACCCTGAGGATGAGCATGTTGGGGTGTCCTCAGCTCAGGAACTCAGGATCTGCAGGGTCCTTGGCTAATACGACAGAAAAGAATTTCAGCATGCGCCAGTCAGAGACATGGACAGAGGTTTATTTGAGGAAAAGGGAAGAAAATACGCAATCAAGAGAGAATGCGGGCCACCTCGAGATGAGGAAGGCACATTGGGGAGTTCAGGGCTTTCTTCTTATAGGGGACTTTCACGAGGGGTGGGCTCAAGGAGGTACATGAGGATGATCTCAGTCCAGTAGTCTCCAAGGCAGTTTCTGGTGGTCTGGCCAACCTTAGGGTCCTCGGGCTGGTTAGGGTCTTCATTATTTGATTGAAAGATAAGCTGGAGAGTGTCCTAAATTATAGGTTTCTCGAAATATCATACCTGTCTTGGTATCAATGCATGGGGTAGTTATAATTGACTTTAGTTAATGCTAGGATCTACAGATTTCCCAGGAATTTGGGAGAGTCAGGCCTGGAAAGGAGAACTGATTTTGAGAGTAAAGACTGAAGCACTTCAGCTCCAGGTTCTTGTATTAAAGTTATATTTTACTTTTCCTTCCTGTTCATCTCCTTTCTACCTACTTACTTCTATCCTACATCAAGCAGACCACCAGAAACCACCTGTGACCCCTGGACTGAGATCACCCTCACACTTTCCCACCCACCCTTCACCCGTTTCCTTGAAAAGAAGAGCCATAAGCTGGATGTGGTGGTGGCGCACATCTGTAATCCGAGGACTTGGGAGACTGAGACAGGAGGTTTGAGGACAGCCTCAACAACTTAGGGAGACTCTGAACAACCTAGCGAGACCTTGTTTCAAAATAAAAAATAAAAAGGACTGTGGGTGTAGCTCAGAGATAGAATGCTTCTGGGTTCAATCCCAATACCAAAAAAAGAAAAAGCCATGAAACCCCAGAAGGCACCTCCCTCGAGATAGCCCGCATTCTCCCTTGAATGTGTATTTCTTTTTTTTTTTTTTTTTTTTATTTTTTTTTGAATGTGTATTTCTTAATTTCCTAAATTAACCTCTGTCTTTATCTCTGATTAGCACACTTTTTTTTCTTCACTCTTCTTTGAAACCTCTCATGATGGTGAAATACTCTATACATGTATAAATGTACATCTTCAGGAAGTTTGTATTTTTCTGGGTTTTTGTTATTGTTCACGCTTCTATTTTAAGATGCCTTCCTGTTGTTGCATGTATGTAGTTGTATTTTATTCATGTTCACTGTTATGCAGTAGGCCAGTATATGAAACACCACAATTGGGGGGGGTTCTGGGGATTGAACCCAGGGGCATTCTACCTCTGAGCCACACCCCCAGCCCTATTTTTAATTCTTTACTTTAAAACAGGGTCTCACTAAGTTCAGAGGGCCTCACTAAGTAGCTGAGGCTGGCGGCAAACCTGTGATCCTCCTGTCTCAGACTTCCACATACTGGGATTACAGGTGTGTGCCACCACCCCAGGCCAAGAATACCACAATTTAACAACCCATTCTCTTGTCGATGGACATTTCAGCCTCCTCCCCATTGGATGCATATAAACATACACTTCTTTAGGATAAGTGCCCAAGAGTGAAATTGCTGGATCCTAATGTACACAGCCCAAATAATGCCAAACCACTTTGCAAAGTGGGCGCTCCAGCTCACACTCCCGGCAGCAACAGCACAGGAGGGTCAACTGCCCCGTACTCTCCCTAACACTTCACATCTCTAACTTATGCTTGTCAGGTAGATGTGGCACCCAGGGTGGTTTTAATTTTGCATTTTCAGATTATCAGTGAATTAAGTACCCTTTTCTCTCTCTCCTTCCTTCCTTCCTTCCTTCCTTCCTTCCTTCCTTCCTTCCTTCCTCCCTCCCTCCCTCCCTCCCTTCCTTCCTTCCTTCCTTCCTCTCACGGATTCCCTTTCTTGACCTGTCGGGGTCCCTGCGGTACCCTAGCAGTTGACTTGTGACAAGCCTCTCTCCCTCCCTCCCGGGCTGCCTTCCCCTTGCAGCCTCGGAGGTCCGGGAGCCGAGGCGCTGGCGGTCGGCGCACGGTCTGGGCAGCGCGGCAGGTGCGGCTCGCTCGGGCGCGGCCCGCGGGGCTGGCGCCGTCTCCAGGCAGCGCGGCGGGCGGGGAGCGGGGCGGGCCGGGCGGCGGAGGCTGCGAGGATGCGGAGGCTGCAGGGATGCGGAGGCGGCAGGGATGCGGAGGCTGCGAGGCTGCGGGCGCCGGGGTCCGGGCGGAGCGGCGCAGCGCAGGTGACCGACGCCTCCCGAGCGGGGTGGGGGGCGCGCCGGACCCGGGTGAGGACTGCGGGGAGCCCCGGCCGACTGGATCCGGGCGGGAGAACTGGGGCCAGCGCCTGGGCGCCTTAGGGACGCGGGTGGGGAGGCGCGGCGGGCGGCTTGCGACCCCAGAGGTCCGGGCCCTGTCCCCGGCCCGGCCACGGTCCCGGCCCGCCGGATCCGTCACTTCCTGGACTCGAGTCGCGCCTGGCGGCGGGTCGTGTCGCCTGGAAACCGCAGAGGAGGAAAGCCAGCTTCCGGCGGGCCGGCTCGAACCGGGCGACGACGCCTGTCATTGCTGTAGGTGACCGCGAGCGGGTGGCTTTCCACTCGCGAAGGACATCGGTGTGTGCCAGGACTGAGGGCGAGACCCAGGCCTGCAAGGGCTCCCCGGGGAAATGGCGTGGCCTGGTCCCTGGGTGCCTTTGGACCTGACCTCGGCTTTCCTGTTTACTTACAAGCCTGAGCTTGGTCAACCTCCCTGGGTCAGAAATTTCAGCGGCTCCCCGCTTTCCCCTGCAGGGTACTAGGGAGCTACGTTAGTTCAATCTAAAACACCCACTTGCTAATTCTTTCAACTCGTCATCTGCCTTCCTTTAGTAATCTGCTTTCAACAGATCAGAAAACCCAGCTTTTGGGGTATTCGGCTTTGCCCTTTTGGTACTCCCAAATTCATTAACATATTAATAGCAAAAGTATTATCTTCTGTGGCTGTTCTTTCATTTTTATTTATTCGGAGATACCCTAGTCTCTCACTTAGTAGAAATTGAAGGGACTGATTTATTTCTATGAAAAAGCAATTAAAAATTGAACCATAATGATTAGTTTAAGCTTGTTTTTCAAGATTCCAAAGACAGTGATCTTACCTCTTTTAGTAAAACCTATGTTTGTACAATCTTTTAGTTCAAATGTGTTAGTATTTGCTGGGTGTGCCACTTTCTTAAAACACCCTGAGAAGCAGGCCCTGCTTATCAGTATTAAAATACTCTGGCAGAATTAAATATGTATTTTTAAAAGAATAGACTTAATGTAGCAAGCCAGTCTCTAAAATGAGGCAATGAGATGTTAGTCTGCCAACAGGGGGGAACTTGGAGTTAAACAGAAGATGACTTTGTGTGTATTTAAGTAGGAACCTTGTCTTTTGCTGTTATGTTTGTTAAGGCGCTTTCCCCCAAGGACCTGCCGTTCCTTAGAAACCTTAGCAACAACGTCAACATATTGAGTAATCCTAAGAATAAGAATAAGGTCGTGTTACTTGATTAAAATTGGGATTTGCCAAAAGAACACAAGTGAGCCAACAAAACAGATCTTTGCAGTGATCTCTGATGGTCCAGGAATCTATATGTGGTAGTGAGATGCAACCTACACCAAGCTAGAGATGCTGGCTAGAGATGAAAGGAAACACAAATCCAGAAACAGCGTCTCCGTCCAGTGCTGTGTGAACTCAGCCCCCTTTCCGTAAATAGTCTTCTGGGTCACTTCTTGAGATAGCACGGCTTGCTGGGAATCACTCTCTCGGCAGATTGAAGTGAACTCCAGTGAACTCCTAGCTGTGACTCAGGCCGGTCTCCCACCCACCCAGCTTCGCCCAGAGTCCCTTTCAGATCGGTGACATCTAGCCTCTGCCTTGAGTGGCTCAGCCGCAGGACTCACAAAGCCACCTTTCCAGAAGGTAGATTCTGAACCTATTTTCACCTCCCACGAATACTGCTGAACGGGCAAAAGTACGTTGTTGCCGGGGTGTTTGAAATAAGGCCAACAAAGTACTGTCCGTAATTAACCAGCGGCCTTTCCCTGGCCTGTCGGAAATTGGAAGCTGCTCTCAAGCAACTGCTTGATGTCCTCGATAAAACTGCATTCGATTACTCGAGCAGTAGATGAGCTCTAAATCAGATGTGTTTCTACAGAGAAGAAAAACAGTCGTTATTCCAATAGACCTCGCTCGTACACACAAAGGGGTGCATATAATTATGCATATAACAAGGCACGAAAGGGTGCATACAATATAATAATATAATATGCTGCAGATAATCAAACAGGTTCTCTTACTCATTGAAATGCTTGATGAACATTGGCATTAAGGAGATTTCAGGAGTCTCAGAGTAACATAAATATAATTTTTTTTAGGTAGCACTTTTGTGAGCTACAACTTTAAATATCGGCCCACCGCTGCTATCAACAAGACTCTCCCCGGTGGATTTTTCAATTTTTCAAAATGAGTAAGAATAGTAAGCTGACTCCCAAGTTCTCCATTCACTCTCCTGTCCACCATACCAACTTAAACGTCCAGTCATTGGACCCCCTCTTTAAGAAAGAAGACTTAAATCTGATTTCCAAAGACTCCTTGGAATCAGACTCAGAAGGCCTCACTCACGGGGTGAAGGTGCAGTCTGCACCAAAGGACCACGTCCAGGACAGAGATATGGAGCCTGACAGCTTAGAGGAGGACAACTCTGAGCGGGACAGCTTGAGTGACATGCAAGAGAAAGCCAGCAGAAAAGCAGCTCGGGTGCCCAGCGAGGGCGATCACCAGGCTCCGGACGAAGGCGTGAATAACAGGTAAAGAATGGGCTTATATCCAATAGTAATATTGAATAATTACTGGTACCGTAGTATTAGATAACTACCCTCACTCCAAGTGAGGGCAAGGACAAGCTCCTAGTGAGCACTTTGTGACACGTGAGAGACAGGCCTCCAAGCAGCTAAGGTTCTGAAGTCAAGGTAAGATTTGGACAGCTGGACAGCGAGGCTCCGTGCTTTTACTACATTCATTTCTTTTTTTAATTAAAAACTGCAATAGAGACGAGCATGGTGACACACACCTAAAATCCTAGTATTTGGGAGGCTAAGACAGGAGAATTGCAGGTTCAAGAATAGCCTTGGCAAGTAGCGAGACTCTTATCAACCTGCGAGGCCCTGTTTCAAAATAAAAATAAGCTGGGCATGATAGCGCATGCTTGTACTTGGGAGGCTGAGACAGGAGGATCCCAAGTTCGAGTATAGCCTCAGCAAGTAGTGAGACTATACCTAGTGAGACCCTTTCCAAATAAAAATAAAATAGAGCCTGGCATGGTGGCACATGCTTGTAATCCCAGTACTTGGGAGGCTGAGACAGGAGGATAGTAGGTTCATGGTCAACCTCAACTACTTAGTGAGGCCCTCTGCAACTTAGTGAGACCCTGTTTCAAAATAAAGAATTAAAAATAGGGCTGGGAGTGTAGCTCGGAGGTAGAATGCCGCTATTCCACCGCCAATGCCACACACACAAAATAAATAAATAAAATAGGGGTGTGAGTGTAGCTTAGAGGTAGAATGCCCCTGAGCTCAATCTCCAGTACCACAAAAAAAAATTATTTTATTTTATTTGCGGTACTGGGGATTGAACTCAGGGGCTTTCTACCTCCGAGCTATACCCCCAGCCCTATTTTTTATTCTTTATTTTGAAACCGAGTCTCACTAAGTTGCAGAGTGCCTCACTAGGTAGCCGAGGCTGGCTGCGAACCCGGATCCTCCGGTCTCAGCCTCCTGAATGCTGGGATTACAAGCGTGCGCCACCACGCCCGGCTTATTTTATTTTATTTTAGTACTGGGGATTAAACCCAGGGGTGTTCTACCTCTGAGCTACACCTCCAGGCCTATTTTAATTTTGAAATAGGGTCTTGCCAAGTTGCTGAGAGTCTCGCTAAATTGCTGATGCTGTCCTTCATCCTGCGGTCCTCCTGTCTAAGCCTCCTTAGTACTGGGATTTACAGGCATGCGCCACCATGCCTAGTGACTAACTCTCTATAAATTATATTGTATTCATTTTTTTAAATTAGAGGTCAACTGGATTAAGGAAAGCTTATTGAAAGGCCTAGAACTTGGGCCGGGTTTTGAAGTCAAGACCTGAGTAATAGATCAGCATTAGAATGATATGTTTGTGGCTCACTGGGGAATCCAGCTGAATTACAAAGAATTTATGTGTGTGTAGGGGAAATTGAGTAGGGGCCTGATGATAGGGCCTTGAGAAAGGCCCTCAAGTAGTGGATGGCAAACTTGCAGGTCATTGAGCAGAACCACTCCACACCTCAGAACCCCAAGGGCTTGTCCTAGGGACAGTCCTGTGGGAGCTAGAGTTGGAGCCAGCCCCAGGTTCTTTCTTCCTTTCCTCTTCCCCTCCTTCCTCTTTCACTGGGGATATCAAGTGAAATGAATCTCATATGCATCTGCGGGGGTCTCAAAATTTAGTAGAAATGATAGGTGCTGTCCCAGCGGTGCTGATGGTGGAGGAGTGCAGCATGGTTTCTGTGAGACAGACGCCCCTCATTGGGCTGGATTGGGTCGCCAGGAGAAGGGAGTGTGGAGCCTTGGGGAGGGCAGTGGGATGAAGCAATGTTTAAGGAAGTCCTTCTGCAAGCGGGTGCATGTAGAGACTTAATGGGCCAAGAGACTCCCAGGTGGTGACGCTGGCGCAGCCTGTTAGCCACTGTGCCATTTCCAAAGCCTCTCCGTGGTTTCCCTCAGTTTGTCACTGCGATCTTGCTATGGAAGATGTGCTACCCTCATTTTACGGAGATTAAAAATGAGGCGAGCCGGGCGTGGTGGCACACG
>PVLC010012647.1:32664-43960 GCA_004027655.1 Graphiurus murinus
GGTTCGCGGCCAACCTCAGCTACCTAGTGAGGCCCTCCGCAACTTAGTGAGACTCAGTTTCAAAATAAAGAATAAAAAATAGGGCTGGGGGTATAGCTCGGAGGTAGAATGCCCCTGAGTTCAATCCCCAGTATCGCAAAAAAAAAAAAAAAAAGAGGCAAAAAAGCCAGGCATGGTGGCGCACGCTTGTAATCCCAGCATTCGGGAGGCTGAGACCAGAGGATCGGATCCAGGTTCGCAGCCAGCCTCAGCTACCTAGTGAGGCAGTCCGCAACTTAGTGAGACTCGGTTTCAAAATAAAGAATAAAAAAATAGGGCTGGGGGTATAGCTCGGGGGTAGAATGCCCCTGAGTTCAATCCCCAGGACTGCAAAAAAAAAAAAAAAAAATGAGGCGAAAAGTGGTGAAGTAACTCATCTAAGGCCATAGTGCTCTGAGGAGATGTTTGTTGTTTTGATTTAATGTCAGGTTTTTTTTATAGTTATGAAAAATTCTGGCCTACAGAAAAGCTCAGCCATAATATAAAATAATATAATAAAATAATATAATATTTTATTATATTATAAAATAATACAGATGCAGTTTTCTTTACCGTGTCTCAAGCCCATTCACCTCTTCCTCCTCAAAGGTAACCAAAAGCCAGGCGTGCTGGTACATGCCTGTAATCCCAGTACTTTGGGAGGCTCAGACAGGAGGTTCACGTTTGAGGACAGGCGTAGCAATTTAATGGGATCCTCAGCAACTTAGCAAGACTCTGTTTCCAACTAAAAAATAAAATAAAGCTGGGGATGTAGCTCAGAGGTAGAATGCCCCTGAGTTCAATCCCCAGCAACACACACACACATACACACACATACACACACTAACCAAAAATATACTCCTGTGGGATTGCATGCTTCTAAGCAACTTTTTATTCATTTCTTTCACAGATAAATCTATAATTAGTAGATGTGTGTGGATGTGTGTGTGTCTATGTTTTGTTTAGCCAACATTGTTTGTGACATTTCACCATTCTGTTTTTTAATTAAGGCTTGAGGTCATTTATGCTCTGACTTCTGTGTAAGCTCCCTTCCATGGACACACGGTTTACCTGTTTCCTATTGATGAACAGAGATGTCATTCTCAGTTCTCCTGATTTCCCACAATGCTCTGTGCACCTCCTTCTGCATCTCCTTAGGCATATGTGTGAGAGTTTCTTTAGGTGATGTGTATTGAGAGTGTAATTGCTGGCTTATTGAAGAATAAACATCTTCAACTTTATCCATGATACCTGCAAATCCTCACAATTACTCAGTTTTTTTTTAATTTTCCATTCTATCAAGTTATAAAATTTCATCTTTTTATAGATTTAAACTACTTTTCCCTGATGACATGTGAGCATATTTTTAGCCCAAGGTGATCAAGTTAGACATAGTCTTTGGTGATTGGTTAATTTCATTTAACTATAAAAAGTGTCAAGTCAGCCGGGCGTGGTGGCGCACACTTCTAATCCCAGCATTCAGGAGGCTGAGACCAGAGGATCCGGGTTCGAGGCCAGCCTTGGCTACCTAGTGAGGCACTCCGCAACTTAGTGAGACCCGGTTTCAAAATAAAGAATAAAAAATAGGGCTGGGGGTATAGCTCGGAGGTAGAATGCCCCTGAGTTCAATCCCCAGTACTGCAAAAAAAAAAAAAAAAAAAAAGTGTCAAGTCTTTTTCTGACATAACTTTACCTCATGCTACCTAGTATTCTGGTATCAAGAGGTGCCATGATATTATTACCAAGTCACCCATGGGTGGACATTTGGATGTTCTTGGGATTTTGGTGTGTGTGTGTGTGTGTGTGTGTGTGTGTGTGTGTGTGTGTGTGTGATACTGGAGATTGAACCCAGGGGCATCCTACCTCCAAGCTACACCCTCAGCCCTTTTTACTTTTTGTTTTGAAACAGAATCTTGCTAGGTTGCTCAAGTTCTCGCTAAGTTGTTGAGGCTGGCCTCAAATCTGAGATCTTCCTGTCTCAGCCTCCCCAAAACACACCCAGCTGCAGTACTTTAATTCAAATGCACATGAAAGAATTGACAGAGCTTAGTGATGGCTTAGCTATGGAGACTGAGGGAACAGCAGAAGCCACAGATGAGCCGTAATAAGAACCTCCCACAGTGCTAAACACATGCACTGTCTTATTCAACCCTGTGGCAGCCTGACGGGTAGGCACTGTAATAGTCCCATCTTGAATGTGTGTGTGGACATCAGGAGGTTTGTTACACCCACCCTTCCTATCTAGCCAGTGCTGGAGCAGAAACTCAGGTAGTCTGACTCCATGTTTTACTCTGGCTCTAATCTAGGAGATTCATAGTATCCTCGGTAGTAAATTGTGGTAGTTTTATTTATAGAAATGAGGTATCAGAAAGAAAAAATTGTTTGCTTTATACAGTGTCCTTGTCTGTACTTTTAAGATTAAAGAAAAAAAAAAAAAAGCCTAGGCAAGACTCCATTAAATGACCTCATCTTCCAGTTCTCCAACTGTGGAGGTTTTCCTTCTTTGTCCAGTGCAGAGGGACCTGACTTTGACCCTGTCTGTTTTGTTTTGTTTGTTTGTTTTACCAAAGGGCAATATAAATTCCAGTTAATATATTTCAAGTCACAAAGAATAATACTTACAAAAATAAAATCAAAATTAAGATTAGAGTCTTGGTCTTCTGATTCAGAGGTCCTTAAATAAAATGCGATTTTCCTTAGACTGACTTGCCTTGGAAATATTGAATGACACACTATCACAGCAGGGCAGGGTTAGGACAGGTTATAACCGGGTAATCAATCGTTAAAGCACAGCCTTTTGTCCACTGAACATAGAGGGACTAGTTCTGCTACAGAGGAAAGCAGAACTTAAGTGCTTCACCATGTAATGCTTCAAAAGGTCATTCAGGTGTGGTTTAGTCATTGATTCCTTTCTCTGCATCACGTTCATTTTAGGAAACTTTCCTACGTGTACTGTCACTCATATTTGAGTACTTATGAGCCATGATATAGACAAATACATTGGTCTCAGACTCTCAGTATGAAATTCGAGTAGACTTTCCTTTCTGTAAAGCAGATGGCATTCTGGGAATTGTAGTTCAAAAAAAAATCAAAGCATTGCCTTAGCCCAGAGCAGATCTCTTTCTTCTTCCTTTTTTCTTTTTTATAAGCAATAATTTTAAAAGCCGCCTGACAAATCACTTAGCCTTACCTACTCTCATGTTCTGATGCTACTAGAACCTCCTCGAGCAATTACTCCCTTGTATCTCACCAGAGTCGAGCAGTAGCCCCGCGTATGGATTAGAAAAAAAACCTTTTACTTAATAGAAATTGGAGCAATATTGACTGTAGCAAATGAATCAAGAGTGGAGAGAGAATCTTTATGTGACAGTCCTTAAGCCCCACTCCAGAACGAACCTCAGGACACTCAGCACTCTCAAAGAAAGAGATCAATGTAATGCCCAGAGCATTAGAAATAACCTCTTAAGTCCCGGAGCCTTCTGAAACCCTACATATATGGATAGATTTACTTATATTTATACTTTTTTGGGGTTTTAAGGGTACTGGGGATTGAACCCAGGGGCATTCTACCTCCAAGCTACACCCGCAGCCCTATTTTTATTCTTTTTATTTTTTTCGGTACTGGGGATTGAACCCAGGGACGTTCTACCTCCGAGCTATACCCCCAGCCCTATTTTTTTTTTATTCTTTATTTTGAAACAGGGTCTCACTAAGTTGGGGAGGGCCTCACTAAGTAGCTGAGGCTGGCCGTGAACCTGTGATCCTCCTGTCTCAGTCTTCCAAATACTAGGATTACAAGCATGTGCCACCACACCTGGCATACTTATATATTTTTCAAAATCAGGGCTGGGGGTGTAGGTTAGTAGTAGAGTGCTTGCTTGGTTAGCATGAGTGAGGCCCTGGGTTCAATCTCCCATACTACAAAAATAAACAAATAATAAAAATCAGAAAGCAGCAACTCAGTGCCCAGTATATGTGTTAAATAAGGGCTTGCTTACGTGAATGTTTATGATTACTACTGCGAAAGAAATATTTGCTTTATATATACAATCTCATCCTTACAAGAGCACCTTAGATAGGCTTCATTCATTCATTCATTCATTCATTCACTTGTTTATTTCTGTGGTGCTGGAGATTGTACCCAGTGCCTTGGATATACAAGATGCATACCTTACTTCTGAGCTATACCCCAGCCCATTTGCAAATAAAGAACCCAGGCTCTAATACTGTTGGTATATGGGGTTGCTAAGTAGCAGAGCTAGACATTGAATCGAACTCTCTCCTAGCTCCAAAGCCTGAGTCTCTACTTATAAGCCTCTGAATAGGTAATCACAGGTTGAACTGATAAAATTAAAGGTAGAACAACTGCAGTATGCACCAGATTGAATTTTAGTAATGTCATGAAACTTTTAAAAGGACACTGTGTCCTCAGAATAGCTCCTCTTAATTGTATTTTTCGCTGGCCAGTGGGGTCATAGTAGCCTTTAACTTCAGCCCCTCCCCTGGGAAGCAGACTCCCTCTCCATCACCTGGGCCCCACGGCATCCACAAAAGGACCTCGTCCTGCCCAGGAAACCTCCTGCGCTGGAAATGTGTGGGAGGCAGGTCGGCTTCATGAGGAACTGTTAGTTAAACTGAATGTTCAGAATTGTTGGAAAGAAAGGGATTCGATATTAATAGTCGGCATTTTTACCGTGTTGTAGTATGAATTTTTTTCTTTCAAATCTTTTAAAGTGTGTTGTTTCTGATCAATAATGCAAGAATCGGGAGAAATATTGAATGATGAGTTGTATGTCCTGATGTGCAGAACTGGATAACCCAAACAGATAGTAGTAGGTAAAGGAAGACCGGCTGAAGATCAAAACTCAGGAATTTCATCCCCCCCCCCCCCCAAGTTCTCAGGCTGTTTCATAGAAGACTTTTGAAATATTTAAACTGAGGCTAGACTGCTGTCTCTTATAGGTATTGTAGATTCCCACCCCCATCCCTCCACTGGTTGGAAGTGTAAAAACATTTGAAGCTGGTTCTAATATTATAGAATTACAGAGACCTCCCCAGAAGCCTCTAGGAGACCATTTTCTTTCCTGTTGATTTCTAGCAACTTGCTTTCTATTGTCTTTTATTGGGTAGATTTTCAATTTAAGGCATTGGTTGGCCAATCTCTTCAAATTCATTACATTACACACCATGTTCCAGAGGTTTCCATCCAGTATCCGGGACTAGCTACTAGCATACTAGTTATTTCAGATCACATGGAAGTAGTTTCATCAGAGAAGTGACTTTTTGTCATAGGCATTCATTATTTCTGCTTTATCTCCATTCGTTTTCTCACAAACTGTGCCTTAGTTAAACCCGTGGCCCGGCACAGTGCCATCCCGACAGCTGAGCAGTCACGAAAGGAAGTCTGGATGTGCATGGGCATGAAGCCTGCATATTACAGGCAGAGTCCCTGCCAGAAATGCTAAAGCCACACTCGCTACTGGGGTTTGTCGCCCCCAGAGACAACCACTAGTTCCTTTCTCATTTATGTCAAAACCGGGATGTATTCTTATGTTAAGTAGTCAGAAACCTCACAAAATGGAATTCAAATTTATCACCTACAATCCTGTGGATTTACTTAGAGGATCAAAAAAATTGTAACCAAGGTACTAAAGAGATGGTTTAATATATGACCTTTACATCTTCATTTATTTCCATTGCTGGCAAGTTTGAAAATTTTTGATTAGTATAATTTTTTAATTATAACTAAATGATTTTTTTTCAACACTTATTAACTTCCGGAAGTTTTTCAGGACAGGCCCAACTCTACTAGGAAAATAATGAATTCTTCGAGCAGTTAGGGCCTGTATAGGTCAGCCTGTTCCCCTGTTGTACAAAAGAGGGGTGAAGAGACTCCTCCAAGTTCAACTGCTAATCATTGGCAAGCTTTAACCTGAATACAGGTGTCGGCCATCGTCTCTCCCATGATGTCACAGCTAAATTCCAATGTTGTTAGTCCGACAGTTAATAGATAAGAAACTCTAGGGATGTGTAACTACTTGGAAATTTTATAAACTGAGGTCTCTACCTTCTTAGCCATTTTTCTGAAGAATGAAAGGAACACCCAAGCCTTCGCCTGCTGTTAGCACCATAAACTCTTGCTAGACGAGAGGAATTACAGCCCAAAACACTGTGTCCTATGGCATTCCCCGTGTGAAGATGCAGCCACGATTTCACATAACATAATCTTTTTTTTTTAGTTGGGTGCATTGTAATTTTACATCATATCAGGGTACAGAGTGTCAGAAAAATACATGAAAAATACTCTCGTTGCCCTCCCACATCACAGTCTTTTTATGTGTGTGTGTGTGTGTGTGTGTGTGTGTGTGTGTGTGTGTGTGGCATTGGGGATTGAACCCAGAAGCATTCTACCTCTGAGCTATACCCCCAGCCTGATTTTATTTCTTATTTGGAAACAGGGGCTGGCTAGGTTGAAGAGAGTTTAACTGTTTGCTGAGGCTGTCCTCGAACCTGCAATCCTCCTGTCTCAGTCTCCCAAGTACTGGGGTTACAGGTGTGCACCACCACACCCAGCATTACATAATCTTAATGGAAGCAAGGCACTAAACGTTTACACTGCAATGACTAGCATGTCCTCTGGGTAATTTATTTTTGTTTAATTTACAGATTGTTCTTGAATCAAGATTGGTAATAATAAAAACTTGGGACAAATATGTGGCTATTTTTCAGCTGCATGTCCGTTGTCAAGGAAAAACAAAAGGTTTTGGTTGGAAATTATCCAAATTATATAATTGCTATAAACAAAATTCACTAACAAGTCAGCCCCTCCCTTTAGTGTGTTTCTGTGGACAGTCTTGGCCTTCAGTTCATTATCATTTTTTCCATTGAAATGTTTAATATTGGCCAGGTGTGGTGGCACACTCTTACAGGCAGAGTCCCTGCCAGTAATGCTAACACCACACTCCCAATACTTGGGAGGCTGAGACAGGAGGATCACAGGTTCAAAGCCAGCCTCAGTAACTTAGTGAGACTGTCAGCAGCTTAGGGAGACCCTGTTTCCAAATAAAAAATAAAATAGGGCTGGGAGTATAGTTCAGAGGTAGCATGTCCCTGGGTTAAATCCCAGTACCACACACACATACACAAAAAAGAAGTTTGATATTTATCAAAATAAGTGCCTTCATTAAATGTGATTTCCTAGGTTACAAATAGCCTCCATGAAACATTTCAATATATTTGTGGAACGATTTTATTCAACAATTTTTTATTTTATTGCAGAAGTGGGGCTGGGGATGTAGCTAGTAGTAGAGGGCTTGCCTAGCATGCTCAATACCCTGGGGTTGATCCTCAGCACCAGAAAAGGAAAAAAAGAAAGAAAGGAAGGAAGAAAGGAACTTAAATACTTTCAAAGTAAATTTTTAATCTTTTGGATTTATTTCATTTTATTTACTGAAAAGTCATTGATAAGAAGATTAAGGCAAGCATAGAATCCAGAAATTCTCAGAAATAATTGTCAGTTTTATAGTTCCCTGAAGAAGCATTAAAAACTTTACACTTAAACAGAAATGGAATTTGATGTTCATATGCATAAAAGATTTAATGGCATATAAATTGGGAATAATTGTTGTGTTTAAAAGGATTAAATTAAACCTAAATCAATAATAACATGTGCAGTTTCAATTTAACTGCCTGCTTAATATAAAGTGGCAAATAAATAACAGCTAAATGATTAATAGCAAGGCTTTTATTCACCTCCTCGACAGGCAAAATGGCCAGTTATTGAATATTTTATTGTGAGTGCAAAGGATGTTAATTGCGCTAGAAACATGCTCTAATTTTAGTAATTTTTTGATTGAATACAAAACTGAATAGGAGGCTCTTCATTAAATGGAGACTTGGTTTTATTTTGTTTGAAGTTATCCCAGTGAATACTCAAATGTGGTCCATTAAAGCCAGCAAATACCCTGGCAGATAGCTGTGAGGCTGCCCCAGCCCCTTCTTCTCTGCCTCCATTTCTAACGGGGCATCTGTTGTCTGCACACAACAAAAGAGTTGTGTACTCATTGTCCGCTAACCTTTCCGTGGCTGAGGGGGAGAGAGGTGCATGCTTTGTGTGGGGATGATTACTGATGAAAGAGCACTTCACACTCATTTTGTCCCAGTGCGTTGACCTGGACCACAACACACAATTGAGCTTCTTAGCGTGGAAGCCTGGCACAATGGGCTCTTTAGTATCATGTTCTATTTCAACCATTAGATTTGTTTCCTCCATGAACCATTCCAGTTTTCCATGCTGATAATTTTGCAAAGCATAACCTCTCATTTGTTTCAACATAGGTTTCCATCTAAGAAAGGAGAAGGGAATATTTTAAGGTAGTCACTGTGGTGCAGACAGTGTGACATAATCAAAGCGTTCATGCAAGCTACACTTTCAAGCACTGCCCGTGCACATGTACATTTTTAGGGTTTCTCTTCAAACACTTGATTCAAAAACATTTTTCTCAGCCAAGGCAACTCATCTTTTCTGCTTTGTTTCCAAATTCTCTGTCTCTCTTTCCCCCCTCCAGGTTCCCCTTAAAACACTAGTCTTCTATAGTATGTGATATTGCATCTAATCGCATTTAAGAAAGAAGCCGGGCATAGTGGCGCAGGCTTGTAATCCCAGCATTCGGGAGGCTGAGACCGGAGGATCCGGGTTCACGGCCAGCCTCAGCTACCTAGTGAGACCCTCTGCAACTTAGTGAGACTCGGTTTCAAAATAAAGAATAAAAAATAGGGCTGGGGTATAGCTCGGAGGTAGAATGCCCCTGGGTTCAATCCCCAGTACTAAAAAAAAAAAAGAAAGAAAATCTGTTGGGCCTAAAAACTATACTTTTTTGGCAGGTCTAAAATCATTTAATTCTCCCAGTTTTATCTTCCTCATCATCTTTTAGTAGTTGTTAAGATAGTTCATCGTGAGCCGGGCCGGGTGTGGTAGCGCACGCTTGTAATCCCAGCATTCGGGAGGCTGAGAGCGGAGGATCCGGGTTCGCGGCCAGCCTCAGCTACCTAGTGAGGCACTCTGCAACTTAGTGAGTCTCGGTTTCAAAATAAAAAGAATAAAAAATAGGGCTGAGGGTGTAGCTCAGAGGTAGAATGCCCCTGAGTTCAATCCCCAGTACTGCAAAAAAATAAATAAATAAATAAATAAAAGATAGTTCATCGTGTGGAACATTCCTTAATTCCATTTCCTAATTCATGGTGCAAACGTTCTCCACCATTCCTAAGTCATGACTGACAACTGGATTTTTAAAGATGGGTGTTAATTCCTTCAGGCCACTGGGGTACAACATAGCTCATCACAACATCACAAGACAGCTTCATGCCCTTAAGTCCCGGGGAAGAGAAGAATCCCCCGAGATCCATCAGCAGAAAAGATTAAGCACAACAGTGTCACGTCATGGCACCTGGCACCTTCACAACAGGTGAAGGTGAGTGACAGGGCTCACTGCGGCATGCCTCCGTCGCTAGTACCTACTGAATCCTGACTCTGCCCCGCATGGAAGTTAAACCCCTTACCCGCATTCACGTGGCAACAGGTGGCACCAGGAAGTTAGGGTAGGCAGTCTGATTCCAGGACATTTGTCTTTAGACACTCTATTGTACCATATCTCAGAACCAAAATATTCCATGCCATCGTTTAGGGAAACAAAGCACCCACAGTTATTCCGTGCAACTGAAGAAGGTCATAGCCATGCCTGTAGACATTTTGCCTTTATTGGCCAATGCTGATTAAATGCAATGACCAATCTGAGGGCACCGGTTTTGCACATAAATACAGCTGTGGAAATCAGGGAATCCATTTCCTTCAATCATTGAAAGTGACTGTTAGTCAAATTTCTGTCTCTATGACAAAGTACTTGAGAAAAACAACTTCTAAGGAAGAAAGGTCTATTTTGGCTCATGTTTTCTGAGGTTTCAGTCCACAGTCAAAGTGACCAAGCGAGGGCCCCATTGCTTTGGGCCGTGGCGGCACAGTGCATCAGGGCAGGATCACGTGATCGAGGAGGCCTGACCATCTCATGGCAGCCAGGAAACAGAGAGAGAAAGAGGCCAGGGTCCCCATAGCCCCTTATAGGGCACACCTCAGTGACCTCACTTCCTCCTCCTCAGTCCCACCTCCTAAAGGTTCCACTATCTCCCAGTAGCACCTCAGAGTGGGGACCGCGCCTTCAACATCTGGCCTTCGGGGGACATTCTAAATTCAAACTCTAGCAACTAGAAATAGAGAACAACGGAATCGGAATGGACTTTGAGAGGCCCTCTAGCAAGTGACTCTGGAAATAAGAGGTTAGCATATTTTCAGTAATAAACAAGGTTATGCTAGTGCTCCTGTTATTATTGTTGTTGTTGTTGTTGTTGAAGTGCTGGGGTGGAGCCCAGGGCCTCATACATGAAGCACTCTACCACTGAGCTGCACCCCAGCCCTGCATTTCTTTACTCATCTAATGCATTAGCTAGTTGTTGCAGCTGGTGCATAGATCCTGTCCTCCTCCCTGGAGTGCAGGGGGAGATCCACCAGCCCACTCTGTTTTGCTCACCGCTCTATCTTCCGTGTCTGACACCCAGACTGCAGAGGACAGTGCCCAACACACACCTGCTGGCTCAGCCCAGGCGGACACTGCACCGGGTCTGCGTCCCAGCAGCCTATGGGACAGCAACTTAACGCACAGGAGCCAGAGCCAACTGCCAGGGTGGATGCCTGGTCCCACCCCTCCTTAGCACTGTGACCTTGGGAGACCTGCAGAAGCTCTCTGAGCCTCAGTTTCTTCATCTGTTAAATGGGGATAAGGAAAACGCTGAAGAGTCACCATAGATGAAGTATGCCATCTTTCACATCCCACCCTCTGCCGAGTGGCAGAACAATGATGCCCTCGGTTGCCTCCTCTGGAGGCAGCCAGCCCAGCTCCGAGCAGTGTAAACTGGAGGACTACTTGTACTAAGCTGGCCTGTTACATGAGCCCTTCCAGAAACTCATTTCCTTGGCTGGCCAGAAAGGCTTGCTGATACCTTTCCTCTCTAATTACTATCAGGTTAATATACACAGCCCCCATTTTTTCATAGAGTTTACAAAGTCATTGGAGACCCGACCTCTGCTCAACCTTGAGCTTACTCCTCAGCCTTCCCTCTGATCTCCTCCTTTTCATTCATTCAGAATTTGTTCTTGGAAAGCATCACATTATCACTGCCTTCCATTCCTTCGTATGTGCTGTTCCCTCAGCCTAGCCACTGCTTCCTC
>PVLC010012648.1:0-29662 GCA_004027655.1 Graphiurus murinus
GTATATCCTAGTTATTAAACCTCTATCTGAAGTGTAACTGGCAAAAATTTTCTCCCACTCTGTAGGTTCTCTGTTGAGGTTCTTGATAGTTTCCTTTGCTTTGCAGAAGCTTTTCAGTTTCATGTAATCCCATGCACTGATCCTCCTTTGAGCTGCCTGTGCTTTTGGGGTCCTGTTGAGAAAGTTTTGACCTGTGCCTTTATGTTCAAGTGTTGGTCCTATGCCCTCTTCAAGTATCCCATTATTTTGTATTCCATTCATCTGTTGATGGACACCTAGGTTGGTTCCATAAGTTTGCTATTGTGAATTGTGCTTATATGAACATGAGTATGCATATATTACTGTTGTTCTTTGATTTAAGCTCCTTTGGAAAGATACTCAGGAGTGGTATCGATGGATCATATGGTGGGTCTATCCCCAGTTTTTTGAAGAATCTCCACACTGATCTACTTAATGGATAAAGTAGTTTGCATTCCCACTAATAGTGTAGAAGAGTTCCTATTTAACCACATCCTCACCACCATTCATTGTTTTTTGACTTCTTGATGATTGCAATTCCAATTGGGTTTTGATTTACAACTCTCTAAATGCTAATGATATTGAAAATTGTCATATATCGGTTGATAATTTGTATCTCTTCTTTTGTAAAGTTTCTATTCAATTAACTTGCTCATTTCTTGATTGAGTAATTTTTTAGTGTAAAGTCTTTTAAGTTCTTTGTATTTTCTAAATATTAGTCATCTATCAGAGGGATAGCTAGCAAAAATCTCCCATTCTGTAGGCTTTCTCTTTAGAGTCCTGTTGGTTTCCTTTGATGTGAAACTTTTTAGTTTAATGTCATCACACTTATTAATTCTTGTTTTAATTTCCTGAGCTTTGGAGGTCATATTGTTGAAGTTTCTTCCTGTGCCTATTTGTTGGATAGTTGGACCTATGACCTTCTAAAGTAGCCCTATAGTCTCTGGTCTAACTTATGAGTGTTTGATACATCTCCAGTTGACTCCTGTGCAGGGTGAAACATTAGAATTTAGTTCCACTTTTCTACAAATGGATAATCATTATCCCAATACTATTTGTGGAAAGGCTGTCTTTTCTCCAACATAGGTCTGGTACTTTTGTCAAAAATCAATCGGCTATAACTGTGTGTGTTTGTTTCTGTATCATCTTTTCTGTTCCATTGGTCTATGTATCTGTTTTTGTACCAATTCTATGTTGTTCTTATTACTACAGGTCTGTATTATAATTTGAAATCAGGAATTATGATGCTTCCTTCATGATTCTTATTGCCGAGAATTGCTTTGGTTATTCTGGGTCTTTTATTTCTCCATATGAAGTTTATGACGGATTTTTCTAGGTCTGAAGAATTACATTAGTATTTTGATAGGGATTGCATTGACTCTGCAAATCACTTTTGATAGAATGGCCATTTTGATAATAATTATTCTGCCTATCCAAAAGCAAAGGAGATCTTTTTTCATCTTCTGAGATCTTCAATTTTTTTTTTAGTGTTTTATAATTTTCATTGTAGAGGTCTTTTACTTCCTTGGTTACATTTATTGGTAAGATATTTTATTGGTTTTGAGATTATTGTGAATGGAATTGTTTTCTGGATTTCCTTCTTACTGGATTCAAGTTTAGTATATAGAAAAGCTACTCTTTTTTTTTTTTTAAGATTGATTTTGTATTCCACTATTTTCTGATTTTGTTAATCAGCTCTAGTAGCTTTTTGGCTGAGTTTTTTGGGGCTTCTAGGTATAGAATAATGTCATTTGCAAATAAAGATAATTTTAATTATTATTTTCCTATTTGAATTTCTTTGATTCCTGTTGTCTTATTGCTCTGGAAAGAGTCTTGAGAATTATATTGAAAAAGAGTGGTGAAAGTGGACATTCTTATCTTTTTATTGATTTTAAAAGAAATTCCTGCAGGTTTTCCCCATTCAATATGATGTTAGCTTTGGGTTTGTTTATTGTATATTGGCTTGATGATGATGAGATGTATTCTTTCTTTTTTCTTTCTTTTGTTTTTCCTTTTTTCTGTGCATTGTAATCATACATTTTTGTGAGGTACAAGCTGGTGGAGGTATACATTCACATCTCACATTTAACCTTTCTCCAATTCCCACCCCTGCCTCCTTCTCCTTTTCAGTTTAGTGATTGATATGTTTGTGAAAGTACAACATATACATGAGGGTGTTTGCCTCCTCCAATCATCTTCAATTAAGTCACTTTCTTTGCTCATCTAAGGTTTCTTCTCCTTCTTCATCTAGAGTCCCTCTTATGATCCACTTTCTCCCTACCTTTTGCATATTAGAGAGAGCATATGATTTTTTACTCTTTGTGCCTGACTAATCTCACTTAACATCATGTTTTCCAGTTCCATCCATTTCCCTGAAAATGGCATAATCTTGTTCTTCTTTATGGCTGAGTTATATTCTTTCTGCAGTGTTTTTACATGAATGGGTGTTCGATTTTATCAAATATTTTTTCAGCATCTATTAAGATGATCATATGAATTTTGTTCTTAGTTCTATTTATGTGGTGAATAACTTGAAATAATTTGCAAATGTTGAACCAGTCTTGCTATCTTGGATTGAAAACAAATTATCATGGTGTACAATTTTTTGATGTGGTTTTGAATGTGCATGGCTAGTATTTTGATTAGAATTTTTGCATCTATTTTCATTAATGATATTGGTCTGTAATTTTCTTTTCTTGAACAACTTTATTTAGTTTTGATTTTAATGTGAGACTGGCTTCATAGAAGGAGTTTGGAATAATTCCATACTTTTGATTACATGGAATGATGTGTAAAGTATTTGATTGAGTTCATCTGTAAAGATTGCAGAATTCCACTGAAAATCTGTCTGGATGTAGGTTTTCTTTGATGGTAGGCTTTTTTATTTCAGCTTATATTTATTTGTTTATTATTCTTTGGTTTAGGTTTTCTATATCCTCTTGGTTCAATTTAGGTAAGTAAAATGTGTCTCTAAATCTACCAACTTATTATATGTTTTCTAGTTTATTGGACTATATATGTTCAAAATAGTTTCTCTCTTCCTCTGAGTTTCCCTACTTTCTGTGTTGATGTCTCCTTTTTCATTTCTAATTTTAATAATTTGAATGGATTTTTTTTCTTTTTATAAGGTAGGCTAGGGTTTTTTTCAGTCTTGTTAATTTTTCAAAGAACCAGCTTTTCGTTTTGTTGATTCTTTGCATTTTTTTTATTCTCTATTTCATTGATTTCTACTCTGATTGTAATTATCTCTTGCCTTCTACTGGCTTTAGGATTAAACTGTTCCTATTTTTCCTAGGTCCTCAGTGTATGTCATTAGGTTGTTTATTTCGTGACTTTCAGTATTTCTTATGTGGGCACTCAGTGCTAAAATTTTTCTTCTTAATACAACCTTCAAAGTTTCCCATAGATTTTGGCATGCTGTGTCTTTATTTTCATTTGATTCCAGAATTTTCTGCTTTATTTATTCTCTGATACAGTCCTTATTCAAGAGTGTATGATTCAGGCTCCATATATTTATCTCATTTCTTTTGGTCTTCCTGTTGTGGATTTCTACTTCCATTCCTTTGTGATTTAGAAAGTTGCAGAAAATTATATTACTTTTTTTTTTAATTTCTAGTACTTGCTTTGTGGCCCAGGATATATATTTTGGAAAACATTTGAAAATGCAAGAAGTTTCTTTTAAGTAATCATTTATGCATAAAAAATGGTATACTCCAGGTTTTATAAGAATCTATACCAAGTTATATATTTTATACTATAATTTCAGATTTGCAAATATCATATTAGAGAAGAATAAGTCTAAAATTATCCCATGACAATTATACTATTTATTGTTGATTTGGAAAACAAAACATACTTCATTTTAGATATAATAATCTGTTTGTAAAAATACTTAATATTAAAATAGTTGCCTTTCTTCTTGTTCTTTTTTTCTTTTAATTTTTCTTTTATTTCTTCTACTAATATTAACCTTGGAATTATCAATCAATTTCAAATATTCACAAATCTTAGCCAAGTAACATTCTACTTGGCTTTACATATAAATACTACAAGCACACTTTTTTTGTGGACAATTGAATTAATTCCATGTTGGAATTAGACAGTATAAAAGATGTCTTTCACGAGCCAGGCGTGGTTGCACACGCTTGTAATCCCAGCATTTGGGAGGCTGATACCAAAGGATCCAGTTCGCGGCCAGCCTCAGCTACTTAGTGAGGCACTCTGCAACTTAGTGAGACTCGGTTTCAAAATAAAGAATAAAAAGTGGGGCTGGGGGTCTAGCTCGGAGGTAAATGCCCCTGAGTTCAATCCCCAGTACAGCAAAAAAAATAAAAAAATAAAATAAAAGATGTCCTTCAAAAATTAAGTAACAGAGTTGAAATGTTATGGTTTACTTATAATATTAATTCTATCATGTTAGTTGTAATTCCCATAATTGGGCAAATTAAATAGTGATAAACCAAAGAATATTCAGTTCATATTTCATTATTTTAACTAAAGAAAAAAATATATTATATATATATATATATATATATATATATATATATATAGAGAGAGAGAGAGAGAGAGAGAGAGAGAGAGGGAGGGAGAAAGAGAAAACTTATGCCAGTTTTTGTACTCCATTAATAAAATATTAATAAAATATTTCATAAATTTAGATAGACAATAAAAGTGTATAAAATCCGTTATAAAAATTCTTATTTCTTAATTACAGTTTCCCCATATGTGCTCAGACATCATACTGAGTTGGTTGACAATTTCGCTTTACAATTATGAGTTTAAAATGACATCCAGTTTGCACTGAATTTCCAAGTGGATGAAGAGAAAATGGAAAATAAATGAATGCT
Source organism: Graphiurus murinus (assembly GCA_004027655.1). Taxonomy (NCBI): domain Eukaryota; kingdom Metazoa; phylum Chordata; class Mammalia; order Rodentia; family Gliridae; genus Graphiurus; species Graphiurus murinus. The sequence continues at coordinate 4,866 of PVLC010012648.1, forward strand.
CACATTTTCAGGCCATCATGGTAATTCTATTTCAATTGCCATACAAATAACAGAAGTTAAGATCATGTTAACATTTGGGTGTGAGATGTTATCATTTGGAAAATAAATTGCACACAAACCATTTCTGTCTCTTTCACACACATACTCAAACAAATACCTCAGAACCTATGATTTTATGATAGCACATGGAATATAAAGAAATGTAGTCCACATTGTACCGTTAGCATTTTTCTGAGTAGAACATATCTTTTATTTTCTAGTACATTTTATATCTTATCTGTTGAATGTCTGTCTGCACTTGATACCTTTCCTATTTCTTTGTGTGTAAGTTTAACGTTATTTCATGCAACTTCATATTTTCCAGTTCTCTCAAATATCAAAAATAGAGTAAAAATAAGTTATTTTTATGTGCAATTCCTTACAAAAATCTCTATTTGCTCTAATTCATCCTTTACATATATGTCTGTTTACAATCAGTTTCAAGAAGCCATAGTTTCACAATTTTATTGTGGAATGTGTTATAGAATTATTTAAAATATAACCTAAAAATGTTTTGCCTTTTAAATCTCCTCTGTGGAGTTGCTGTAAATATTGTTAAATTAGTGGCTTCAGATACTTTGTACAGGTTGATATCTGTCATAAAGGATCCAATGAAATAAGTATATTTACAGAGATGTCATTATGAAGATTCTCATTAAAAACTGCATTAAAACTTACATCCCTTTCCTTATTATCAGGTAGAAACAAAGAACTGAATACATTTTCTGAAAATTCAAGTTATGAGAGTCAATTAAGAGGAATGATATATTTGAAAATCTTTGAGCTATGCAAAATAGTAAAATGACCAAAAACTAATTGTCCACCTAATTATAAAATTACTGATGGATAAACTTTGAGATGTGGATAGTGTGTTCAGAAAAGAGAAGTACCCAAGTATTCCCAACCACAGTGAAATTTGAAAGGGTATTTAGAGGATGGAGTAAGATTTCTTCAAACAAAGAAGAACAAAATGAATAAGACAGAATGAGAAATAAAGGAGCAAAGTCCTGAGGGTAGAAGTAATCAGGATTAAATAGTAGACACTACAATCTTCTCCTGAAAAAAATGGAGTATTTGTTATTTAGGAACATTGGAAATTAAGGGTGGTTGTGAAAGTGCAGCACTCTGTGAGTGATAATGATAAGACATTTGCCTGCATAAATTTAGCTATTATTTGTAATTTTCCTCACTGAACTGATACATTCTATGGGATAAATAACCTCAGATTGCCCTAATATATGCAGTAAAAACACAGTGTCTGGAAGAAATAGCAAGTAGTATGAAATGAATGAATGAGGAGGTGAATGAGGGAACAAATGAAGAGGTGAATAAATGTATGAAAATCATTTAGAATAATTGTTCTGACAGCAGTAAAACATTTTCAGTAATTCTAAACAGTGTAAAAATATGTGAAAATTAAGTGCAAAGTTAAACAACTCTTGAAAATTAGACATTATAATTAATAATATCTTGAATTCCTAAAATCTATCAGAGATGAATTACAACATTTCTGTTCTTTTAAGGTTTAGACAGTTTATTATAGTGTTCTAAGTTTATTAAAATATTTGTTTCTGTTGTAATTTAGCATTCTATATGTTTTTCATGAGTACCATTTTGAGTAGAAACATAAAGCATTTAGGATAGATAGTACTACTCTTTCTGATATTTTAAAACATTATGGTATATAAAATAATAGTGAGGCAGAATGTTAAACCCAAGCTATGAATACGATAGCATTTAGAATTATATCGTTACAAACACTGCATTGTACTTTCTTTGTCCCTAGGGAAGAAATGAAAACTGCATTCAGATTGCTTTATTTAAATCAAATTAGAATATAATTATATTTTGTTGTTAAAGAATTAGACAAAAGTAGAAAAGAAAATAATCAGTTTCTTCATTGAACACACAATCTAAAATGAAACAAACATTATATAAAATTGTGTATTTTCTCTCACACAGGCAAAGTGAGGGAAACTTCAAATAATGAAGACATAAAAAAACAATTGATGCTGAGATTTTCTATCATTGTATATGTTTAACTTTTGAGGCTTGTTACTAACTCATTATAAAAAAGTCAAGCATCATATACTTTGCTGATTCTTTATAAGCAAGAAAGAATACACAAATTGAATTTGCAAAAATAAATATTCAAATTAGTGTGGATATATTTAAAACAGATGTTTAAGGATATAGCTATAAATATGAATAATGTTACCTATGTTTTACTGAAATGTGTGTGCTTTCAAGAAATGCTTATTATTGTTATTTTTGTATCTTGATATATTTTTATTAAATGATTGTAGGAATTGACTGGTGAATAGGTGGGATTTCCAAACATCTATACATCATACACAGTAAGTGCCTATTGAAGGTACCTATGTAGATTTGTATGTAGATACTTATATGCAAGAGAATTTAATTTGTGTGATCACACACATACACATACATAGGAACATAGATGCAGTCCCTATTGTCCTTTCCAAGGGTTTGAAAGCAGCAGCAAATATTAAATAACCCTTATTGCCCCTCCTGTTCTTATATTAGCTTCTATGTTCCACTTTTCTAATAAAGAAAAGGCCTTTTGGAGAAATGACTGATTCTAAGCCTGAGACAAGAAAAGTACATGATAATACAAAAATAGCATTTTGCACCAAAAATCAATGATGTGCTAAAGAGTTTATAGGGATAAACTGAAAAGACAAAGAAGCCAGCTAAATAGACTATTATTGGTCAATGTAAGGACAATTTTAATTTCAACAAAAATAACATTATAATTCAATTAATAAGAAATGTGTTTGTAAAGACATATAGAAAGAATTTTTTTCTGAAAAAATATTTACAGACTCAAACTTTATATATAAAATTATTAATTACAAAGAGAAAAAAGTAACAACACTGAAAGATCCTACTTCAAACTCTCTTGATATAGAGAGCAAAGTAAACATGGAAACTGTATACCATCTGATGAAATGCTTTGGGAAGAAATTAACATCATTTCTGGGATAGTCATGAAAAAATGGGCAACATGAAACTATTCAGAAGGAAATAATGGTTAATGAATATTCAACAACAACAACAACAAGTTAAGATATCTGTCAGGTCTTCTCTTCCAAGATGGTAAAAAAATAATAATAACATATCCATCATTGCATAAATGTCTATGTTACCCTGTTGTACTCAAGAAGTGTATAAAAAATCCGTGCTAGAAAAATAAATAAATTAAAAAATAATAATAATAACAAAGAATAAATAATGGTTGAGTCCCCCCCCCAAAAAAGAGGCCAAAGCCACGTGCAGCCTCCATCATTTGAAATATAGTGGAGTTTGCAGCCATCGGGGAAATTTTTGAATCAAGTGTCTTCAATGCTTTGTAAGCTCTATGTGAATCTGCATTACTGCTTGAGTTGTGACATTCGCAACAAGGTGGTCAGGAATTGATCCCATGAAACCAGAAAGGACTGGACACCCCCACTACAACTCAGACCTCCTTTTGAGATCCTACAGCCTATCTAATCCCATGTAAGGAGCTGTGTCCTTAAAGATTAAATCAAAACTGTGTTCCAGAAAAAAATAAAGCAGAAATTTAGACTTCATAAAAAGTTAAAATATTAAAATTATATTATAAAACAATAAAGAAATCTAAAATTTTAGAAGATGGAAGTATCTCCCTTGCTCTTGGATAGGCAGAATAAATATTATCAGAATGGCTCTGTACACATATATCACTGTCCACATGACTTACATTATAATATGACACCATAATGTACCAACAAAAACATAATAAATAAAATTTAATGTTTTAAAGACTGCTTATTGTAAACATAGTATATCACGAAGAGATATTTAATATTTAAAGTTATACAGGTTCCCCAGGTTCCCATTCTGCAATGTTTGCACTTAAATCATGAATTAATTTTTTTTCAGTACTGGGGATTGAACTCAGGGGCATTCTGCCTCTGATCTATACCCCCAGCCCTATTTTTTATTCTTTATTTTGAAACAGGGTCTCAATAAATTGTGGAGTGCCTCACTAGGTAGCTGAGGCTGGCCACTAACCCGGATGCTCCGGTCTCAGCCACCCAAATGCTGGGATTACAAGTGTGCATCACCACACCCGGCTCATAAATGTTTTAATGTTATTTTACATCTACGATGCTTGTATTATTCTCAAATAGTTTTCTATACTATAGAACAGTTTTCCAGAAATATTTGTAGCACTCACTAAGGACTTTGGTAAACAGAACTTTGGGAATAATTTTCTTGGGATAATATAACTCAATATTTATTTTTTTCCATTGACTGAAATTTGGAAGCAGACAATTATTTGCTGTTAGGGTTTGTCCTGTTCATTTTGGATGCTTAGAAGCATAACTGGCCTATACTATTTTTGCTAGTATTACTATCCCTTCCCCACTCCCAAGTTGTGACAAACAAAAATGTTTACAGTCAATGATGGAATCATGCCAAATTCAAGAAGCGTTATTCTAAAATATGCAATTTTCTAAAAATAAGTGTTTATATTCTCTAAAAATGTTCAAATAGGTGCAAAATTTTCCCAGATTTTGAATTTTTCATCAATCACTACTTGGTTGAAACAGTTATCCACTTTTAAGTAGTATTAGTGGGAACTAAGCTATTGAGAAACATCTAATCACTCCAAAATGAGTTCCCAATTCTTTGAAAACACATTTATCTGTAGCTGGTGGAAGCAAGCTATTGCTAAGAAATACTTGATTTCAGTGTCAAATGAGATCTAGTAGAACTGAGAAAATGAAGGAAATACTGATTTGTAAAGTGCTTATAATATAACATAAACTTTTCAACAGTAATTTTATGAGATTAATCCTATTGGCATTATCTTAATTTTGGGATTCCTTTTTGTTGACTCCCAGATATTAGAAACAAGAAAAAAATTAATTTTCAGAAAAATCATTTTAACTAAGTTAACTGAAAGAAATTTACTTATTTTGCTCTAAAATTAAATGTTAGACATTCAATAAGTATATGTGAATATGTACTTATTTTATTATTTTTCATTTGGTTGCTGCTCATATGAAGCATGCAGATTTATATTTTATGAGTCTGTTGACAAAAATGTAAATAAAATTAAAAAATTAAAATGTTACTTAATATATCAATAATTATAAGGAAGAATCACTGTAAATTTATTAGATAACAATATTTTTCTCTTATAGAAATATGAGCTCTTAAAAGATGATCACTGGCTACCATAAAAAGCAAGAAAAAGTATGTCTGAATTCTTAAAGTATAATAATTAATACATATATGTTTTATAACTCGGAATATGACATAAAATAATTCTTTAAATGTAATATGATAAAATAAGATTGGCAACATGTGGCAAAAGAAATAAAATTTATCCAGTGTCACATTCTTATTTTGGGTCTCCTATATTCACATAGTCAGGCACTCATCAGTGCAGAGAGATACACATTTCAAAAATATTTATTGTGTTTATCTACTTTTCATTGTTGTGACTAAAATACCTCATATAAACAACTTAAAGGAGGAAAAATTTATTTTCTCACCTGTTTCTAGAGATTGTAGTCTATAGTCAGTGTCTCTATTGTTTTTAGATAAATTTGAAAGAGAAGGGCATGGCAGAGGAAAGCAGTTTACCTTATGGCAATCAGGAAGAAAAAGAAAGCAGAGGATAGGGATGAGGATGAGGATGAAAATGAAGGTGTGGAGAATGAGGAGGAGGAGGAGGAGGAGGAGGAGGAGGAGGAGGAGGAGGAAGAGGAGGAGGAGGAAGAGGAGGAGGAGGAGGAAGACGAGGAGGAGGAGGAGGAAGGCGAGGAGGAGGAAGAGGAGGAGGAGGAAGAGAGCAGTGTACAGAAAGGGCTTGCAACAAGATATCTCCTTCCAGAGTACATGCCAGTGACCTGCTTCTTCCAGTCATGCTCCACTGTGTATGGTTTCTACATCTCCTGGTAGCTCACCCAGCAGTCAATGGATTAATCCACTGATGAATTGAAAGCCCTCATGTTTCAATCACTTTCTTAAAGCTCTATTTCTGAACATTGCTGCACTAAGGGCCCAGCATTCAACACATCATTCTTTGAGGGGGCTTTTCAAATCCAAATCATAGTAATTATTTAAGTAAATGAGGAATCTATCTATTCTTCAACTTTAAAATTAAAATTACTATAAATAGAATGATACTTAATAGAGTTGGCAGATTTTTTTAAGGGCTGTTAGAATATTATAGGGTTTGCTATACATAAATCTCTGTTGCAAACCCAACTTCCATTTTAGCAGAAAAACAGCCACTGAAAATATGACCCAGTAAGCAGGGCTATGCTTCAGTAAAAGCTTATGAAAATAAACATTGGTGTAAGTTTTTACAGTGGGACTAGGGTTGTTCCCCTGTAACAGATTTTTGTGGTTGTCTAAATGGAATGTTAATGGAGAATTATTTTTTCTTTTGTGATGGATTCTGTCATTTCTTATATCTTACATACTATGGAGAAATATATTCCAGCTAACAAATTGGATGGATTGTATTATTTATATTTAGAATACATTCAATATGATAATTACAAAAATACTCCCTTTTTTTAGTAAATTTTCCAACTTAACATAACCAACAATTTTTAAACATTTGTGTGTTTTGGAAGTGTGTTTTCATTACTAATATTTATAGAATAGGTGATAATTATATAATATTTTATAAATAGCATTATAAAAATAAGTTTAAGCTAAGGCATATTCAAGTCACCAAAGGCTTTGATACATGCTGTCTTCTCACAAATAGGGAACCTAAATGTAGGTTGGTTCATTTCGAAGGGTTACTTTATACCAAGAATGAATTACATCTGCTTCAGTGTTTAGACATAAAGAAGTACCACAAAAAGGAGAGAGAAGAGTAAGGGGGAGGGAGAAAGAGAGAGAGAGACAGGAGAGAGAGAGAGAGAGAGAGAGAGAGAGAGAGAGAGAGAGAGAGAAAGAGAGAGAGAGAGAGAAACATGAGTACTCTTGCAGAGATAGAAACTTTAATATTTCCTATTTGTAGCAAGGAAAAGGAAGATGTTCATAAAAGTCCTTTTTATGTTTGTACATATCATTTTTGTTTACCTCTTTGGAGATAAGAAATGCAAATATTAATTTTTTTCTAACACAATAAATAACAATTAAAAATGTTTCTCTTTTATGTTTAGACTGAACATACCAGCTTATTGAAAATAAATGGTTTATTTTAGCAGAGTAAATAAATGGCAGTGTGCTTCAAATTTTCAAGGACTGTGGGTGATAAATGGTGGACTTCTTTTTCTGTTCCCCTGCCCACTCTGATTACTGCTTACTACCCATGACTAGAATCATATGAATTGTCTTTTTTCTTTTTTGTTACATTAAAAAATATATACTCTAAAGAAAGTTTTGAAACTTGCTCAAATCTATCCTCTCTCTCTCTCTCTCTCTCTCTCTCTCTCTCTCTCTCTCTCTCCTTCAGATGTCTAATATTTTATTGAAAGGCTCACAAATAGAAGACAATGGAATTTATTCACATTCTCTACCTTCCCACTTCTACTAGAAAAATGTCTACTTTGTAATATTAAACTGTACAGTTCTATCTATTGCTTTAGAAGATCAGTTTTCAAAGTATATAGTAATTTGTCAAATATTTTTTCTATATTTGTAAATAGTACATGCATGACTTTCTAGCATATGCTGAAATTGCCAAAGATTCAGGAATCTTAGTTTTTTTCTAGTTATGTTCTTTACAGAATTCTAGCTGTGATGAAATTTTAAAAAATACAAGTCTTACAAAATTTCTCTGGAATAGGATATTGACTGATGTCAATAATCTACATATTTTGTATATGCATTAGTCTGCTAGGGCTTAACAGAATACTGCAAAGTGTGTGACTTAAACAACATCAATCTATTTTCTCACAGTTCTGGAGACTGTAAGTCCAAGTTGGGACAACTATGAGACTGTTTTCAGCACAGCCTTTCTCTCACCTGTTGTTGTCCAGTTTCCGCTGCCCTCACATGGCTTTCCACTATGTCCTGACTCATGATGTCTCTTCCCCTTCATGTAATGACACCAGTCCTATCAGATTTAAATTTTATCCTTATAACTACATTTACCCTTAATTACCTCCTCAAGGATATTATTTCCAAATATTATCACCTTTGGAATTAAGTTTTTGACATATGAATGTTGGGGAAACACAATTCAGCCAATTACAACATATGTGTGCTTTTTTGCATAAGTGTTTGTTGTAATAATTATTTTTAATTATGATTATGCTAGTTTATATCTTTCTGAAAATCATGAGATGACAAGGTTTACTTGAATCTTTTATGGTTGCTCAGGTTTTGCATTCTTAGAAGTCTTACATGTGGACTACAGAGACATATTTTATTATTTGCCATTGATTATTGAGCAGATTTCAGTTAGTAACTAACAAAGCTATAGGCATACCAAGGGCACTATTGAGCTTACATAGTTTAGCTACTTGGTTCAACATTTAGATTTGAGAAATTTTGTAGCTGGCAATGCAGTAAGATTGCTTTGTAAAGTATGAATAGAAGACCTTACTGGTTTAGTTCCTTTTGATTGAACTCTTAAGTGTGAATCATTATAACTTTTAAAACCAGGTAAAAATTGTATTATATATTTGTAAAGAATTCTTACCAAGTAGAGCTGTTGAAAATGAGATGTCTGCACCATAAACAATTTTATTATAACATAAATATATGTACATAATAAAAAATGAATATTACAAAAGTCTTGTGTCACCTTCATCCCCAGTGACAATGCCCAGAGGAAATGAATTTTAACTTTCTCAGTTTATTGGTTTGTGTGTTGATTCCCTGCATTACATTATATTTTAAATATATCAACTCCACTTCTTGATTTATCAATTTCTATTAACTTCCTACTATAAAAGTAGAATAATAAATAATCTCTACTTCCATATCTTAAACATCTAAACAAGACTTTTCTTCACTCCATTATTCAATTTAGTATTTTATAGAATATATTAATGTCTTTATCTCTTGTACAATAAACAACATAGCAGTCTATCTATGTGTGATTTTAAATAAGATGAGGGAGTTGCATTCTTTTTTTTTTAGGTCTGTAGTATGCTCTTGTACCTTTCAAATTTTTCTGGCTTTGTTTTGCTTTGTTTTTGTTTTTTTGTTTTTGTTGTTTTGTTTTTTCCATGACCAGATGTATAACTTCATTAAAAGGAAACAAAACAAAACAAAATCATGATTTCCACATTGTGTCTTTAGGCTAGGTGAAAAAACAAAAAAAACAAAAAAACAAGAAAAGTGTAAAATAGTGATGATGCACTACACAAACAACTAGTTTTTGGACCTATAGGCAAGGAAACATAACATTGTCCATTGTTATTAAAATGTCTATGAGAGATAGGTACAAAAGGGAAGATCCCTTCACCTGATATATCCCATGTGTCTCAAAATATGACCTCATTTTGATTGTTTGTATATCTGCTTTGTGATTCTGGAACATATCTTTTTCCTGGAATTTCTAGTTTCTTTTTCTTGTTGACAAAAGAATCACTGTTATTAGAATTTTATTAGCATCTATTTTTTATATATTAGTAGCTTATATGATTGATCATTTAAATTAATAGCATTTAAAAATAATCTTATTTCTCTTTAATCATCTACTTTTCAGAAAAAAAAAGAAAATAAGAAAACTATGATTTTGCATCTTAATTTTCAAGTGTACCACGAAAAAGGTGCACATACAATACAGCTTCACTAAATTCATTATTAACTATGAAAATAAATTCACTCATGAAGATATAAATTTTCTCAAGTAATAGCTATTTGTTTTTAATTTTGTTTTTATTTATTTCTAATATTTTTGTAATGTTATTTCTGCATTGTAGTTATACAATAGAGTGAGATTTAGAGTTACACATTTATATATACACACATCATATTTCTCTCTGGATCCCACCCTGCTCCTCACTCCCTCATCATAAATACTAGTGAGATTGTTAGTGGCACCTTCATATACAATTATAATATTATTTGATGTTTTCCTCAAGCTTCTTTTTTCCCTCAAGCCTCCTTTTTTCCTCCTTTTCCCCATCCTCCAAACTACTTCTACAATTTTACCTGCTTATGTCCTCATTCTTCTGAAGTTCCTTGTGTTTTCTATTTCTTCTACAGCTTCCTTGTATGAGAGAAAACATATGACCTTTCACTTTCTGAGAATGGCTGATCTCATTTAACCTAATATCCTCTAATTCCATTCACTTGTCTGTAAATGATATAATTTTGTTCTTTATGGATGAGTTAAATTCCCTCGTGTATATGTAGCACATTTTCATTATACATTCATCTATTTATGTACATGTAGATTGGTACCATAATTTGGCTATTGTGACTCTCACTGCTACAGACATGAGTAAGCATGTATCACTATAATATTCGATTTTAATTCTTTTGGAAAAATACTGACAAGTGGTAAATCTCATCATATGGTGGTTCCTTTCCTAGCCATTTGGGAAACTTCAATACATACTGATATCCATATTGGTGCACTAATTTAGAATCCTATCAATTTTATGAGTTCCTACTATTTTTTTCTCTCACCTTGGAACTTTTTGTTTGTCTGAAGAATCATTTTTTCGAGGCTTTATTTATTTTTCATATTCCTATGTTGTATCACCTTCTATAGTCGTCTTTCTTGGATTTGATTTTGCTGGAACACATCCTTTTGTTCTTTTCTCAATTTCATCTTTATCTGAGAAACAAGTAGTGCATGAAGTTTCTAATTGCTTATATATAAGATACCTTTATTTTGCTCTCAAATTTAAAACTTCTTAGCAGAGTATAGATAATGCTTCAAAATCATATTTTCATCAAGATTTTTAAGAAACTCATTCCATTGTTTTCTGAAAGTCAATTTTGTTGATAATAAGTCAGGTACGATATTCAAGATTTTATCTTTTGCTGATGAACTATAACTTTTTATTCTTTTGTTGGTATATTATAGTCTCACATCATAATATAATTCATGATGATAGTGCATGAATAGAGCACTTGTAATTTTTCTGGACTCTTCCCTACTCCCTTCTTCCCATACAAGATATTGAGATTGGCATTGGTATTCTCACATGTGTACACATGTCAGTGGGCGTGTTTCCTTTGTTAAGTATCCTGTTCCCCACCTGCTTTCTTCCCCCCAAACCACCTCCTCTGCTCCACTGGAGTTTCTCCTCCGTTATCTGAAGCCTGTCTCATATATCCCAATTACTCTTTAGCTTCCGTTTTTGAGAGAAAACATATGACCCTTAATTTTCTGTGATTTGCTAATCTCGTGCAATATGATAATCTCCAGGTCCAGCCATTTCCTGCAAATGACATAATTTTGGTTTTATTTATTGCTAAGTAGAATTCCATTGTGTGTATATGCCATAATTTTGTGATCCATTTATCAGTTGATGGACACCTGGGTTGGATCCATAATTTAGCTCTCATGGATTGTGCTGCTACAAACATGGATATGCATGTATTACTATAATGAAATAAAATTCTATATCTGATGATTTAAATTTTTTAACAATATACCAAAGATTTTATTGTTTTTCATGATTCATGCATTTCATAAATCAGTAAGGTCTTCCAATCTGGAAAATATTATTTAGTTTGCAAACTTATTTCATTAATAATTTTTCCAATTGTCTTTTCTTTCATTTTAGATGATATATTTATAAAATTAGCAAATTGTATAGGTATTTTACCATGAAACTTCATTTATTAAATCTTTTCTACTTTTTTTCCTCCTTTACTCTGTGAAAACATTGGTAACATTTTTCTTCTAGCTTTTCATTTAGATATTGTACTATAACAATATTCACTACCAAAACTGTTTTCTATTCTCTGATTATATTTTTTTCAGAGTACCCTGCTATTTTGTGAATGTTACCATTTTCAAGTATTTTCAAAATATTAATTATAATTATCTAAATGTTATACATTTAACATTCTTATAATACTTATTACTTACACCTTGTTTTGTTGGATTTATTAACATGTATGAAATTCCATACAGGCATAGCATTTTTATTGCACTGTATTATACTTTTCAGATATTGCTTTTTAAAAATAAATTGAAGGTTTGTGGCATCCCTTGGTTGAGCAAGTCTATTGACATTTCTTTTCCAATACCATTTCATGCTTTGGTGTTACATTTTGGTAATTTCCATAATACATTAAATATTTTATTGTGATTATGTCTGTTATAATAATCTTTGAACAGTGATCTTTGATGTTAATTTTTATGGTGGCATGAGTGCTCCAGTTGCTGCATGCTGAAGTCGCTCACATAAATTGTCACTGGGTCCAAAATTATTATTTTTAATATCTATTGGGACAATCCTAGAATGAGACATAGAATGAGATAGTCAATTCTCCTGGATTCCTGTAGCCAGCACCTTTCTTTTATTATGAGTTCAAGCAAAGCAAATGGGACGAAGGTCACAAGTTAAATCTGTCAGTCACAAACCAAGACTAGGGTTTGTCAAGGTGAGCTTTTCAGGGAGAATAGGATGTCATCAAGGTCCACTTTTCAGTCCCATCCAGTCCAAGAAAGCTTGTCTGCTTGTAGGCATTTTCCACTTAGCATATACCATGTACATGGCAAAGCTGGTCCAAAATGATGACCTCATCATGTGGGCTAAGATGGGCCTAACCAGTTTTGTAATTTGGGGAATGCCACAAACCATACAGCGATAAGATAAAAATGTAATCAATAAATGTGTATGTGTTCTAACCATTCCTCTATTCAGTCATCCTTCTCTATCGCTCTCCTCAAGCTTACCTAATCATGAAAATTAGTCTTATATAACCTTCCAATGGCCTCTAAATATTCAAATGAAAATGATACTTTCATTTTTCTCCTGTTAAATCAAAAGCTAGAAATGATTAAGCTTAATGAGGGGGGAATGTTAAAAATCAAAATATGCATGTTTAGTAAGCTAGACCTCTTGCACTGAACACATAGTCAAGTTGTGAATACAAAGAAAAAACTCTAAAAAAATAAACTTATTAATCCAATGAACAGATGAGTTATATTGAAAGAAAAGCTTCCCTATTGATGACAGAGGAAAAGATTGAGTGGTCTGATATAATGATTTGGAAATAGAATGACACCCTACCCCTTATGGAAACAAGCTTGTAAAATTGGAAGAGGGGTTTGGTTGAAATCTCAGCAGTGGACTTATCTGTGTGGTGACCTGGACTGATAGGGTGTGGCTGGAGAATTTGGGTCCATGGATGTTTGGACTTAGGGACCGTGATTTTGCCTATGACTCCCTTTGCATGCTTACTCTATTGCTTCCTGCCTCCATGGTGTGATGAACACAGCTTTGAGCTCTCCCCCTTTCCACTTCTCAGCATCTTTCTCTGAGATCCATGGTTCCTGGCATAACATGAACTGAACCCCAAAATCCCTCAGAAAATCATGAACATATAAATCTTCCTTCCTCTAAATTATGTGGTCAAGTCTTTGGATTATAGCAGTGAGAATACTAAGACATCTGGGTTAATGATCAAATCTCCACAACAGACCCTTAAGCCAAAGCTTCATTAGAACATAGCCCTAAGTTTCTTTAATCCTAGAAAGTTTTAGAGACAGGAAGAAGTTGAAGAAGATAAGTCTGAGACTAGCTGTTGTTAATTCATAAGGTTTAAGGAAGGAAGCAATTCCAATAACAAAAAAAAATAATATTAAAATAATAAAAAAATTCCAAGAACAAAAACAATTGCTGATATAAGAGCAGCAGTAAGCTATACAGAAACCCCACTTAAGATATTTAATAAAGATAGACACACTAATGAAAATATTTTTCAGCATAGATGAAACTTTAAAAGAACATGGAAGAATATGTCTATCTAAAACTTTTGTAGAGAGAAGTCAGTGACTGGTTTCAAAGATTTAAAGGACAGACAGACTCTCTTAGGGGATAATGCAGCTGGTGTCAAAATTAAAGCCAATAATCATTTACTTTTCAAAATACTCTAGGATTCTTAAGGATTATTCTATATCTAATGTGCTTATGCACTATCAATGGAGCAATAAGATACAGATGACCTGGAGCATGTATGTTTACAACATGATATACTGAAAATTTTAAGTCTTCTGTTGAGTTCTAATACTCAGAGAAAAATAATTCTTGTCAAAATATTAGTCTTCATTGATTACATACCTGGCTACACAAGAGCTCTGATAAAGATTTATAAATTAATGTTGTTTTCAAGATTGCTAACACAATATAAATTCTGTAGTCCAGAGATCAAGAAGTAAATTTTTTTTTTTTTTTTTTTTTTTACGGTACTGGGGATTGAACTCAGGGGCATTCTACCTCCGAGCTATACCCCCAGCCCTATTTTTATTTCTTTAATTTGAAGCTGGGTCTCACTAAGTTGCAGAGTGCCTCACTAGGTAGCTGAGACTGGCCTCAAACCGGATCCTCCGGTCTCAGCCTCCCAAATGCTGGGATTACAAGCGTGCGCCACCACACCCAGCTGTAATTTTCATTTTCAATTCTATTTTTTAATTACATTGTGTGTGCTGGAAACATAACTCAGTGATAGAGCTCTTTCCTAGTATTTGCACAGCTCTGGGTTGAATCCCAGTACAAAATACACACCAAATGTATTTTGTAAGGATGCATCTGCCATAGATAGTGATTTCTCTGATGGACCTTGGCAAACTAAATTGCAAATTTTCTGGGAATGATTCTTGATTCTAGATGTCATTAAGAACATTCATGATTCATGGGAGGAGGTCAAAATATCAACATTAGTGGAAGTTTGGAAGAAAATTTTTCCAACCCATTCCAATTGGATAGCTATGGGCCCTTATGATTTAAATAGAGAAAATAATCACAAATATAGTGGAAGTAGCACAATAAATAAAAGTAGAAGCAGAGGTTGACGATATAATTGACGATGCATTCTTGTGGAAAAAAACTTTAACATATGAGGAAATTATTTTTATTCATGAGCAAAGAAATTATTTTTTAAAAGATGGAATATATTCCTGGTAAAAAAGTTATAAACATTGTTAAATGGCAATAGTGGAGTTAGAAGATTACATGAACTTAATTGATAAAGCAGCATCAGAGTTTGAGAGGACTGACTTTGATTTGAATGAATTTCCACTGTAGGCAAAAATCCTATGTAACAGTATTGTAGTGTGTAGAAGAAATCAGTTGGGAGAGGAAAATTCAACTGATTCAACAAACTTCACTATTGT
The DNA here is from genome assembly GCA_004027655.1 of Graphiurus murinus. Classification (NCBI taxonomy): domain Eukaryota; kingdom Metazoa; phylum Chordata; class Mammalia; order Rodentia; family Gliridae; genus Graphiurus; species Graphiurus murinus. The sequence goes on from PVLC010012648.1 coordinate 20,185, forward strand.
CTTATTTTTAAAAATTCCCATAGGCACCTGAACCTTCAGTAATCACCACTGTGATCAGTCAGCAGCAATTAACATAAAGGCAGGAACTTGCTCTGGTAAAAAGTTTATACTTTACTGATGGGTTAGAGTATTGTTAGCATTTTTAACAAGAAATATTTTTAAATAAAGATATGTACTTACTTTTAATGATGTAGCTTTCATAACTTTTATTTGTACTGGGAAATTTTTTAAAAAGTGACTCATTTCTTTGTGAGATTCATTTCTTGAAGTGATATAGAATTGAGCCCATAATATTTTCAAGCTATGCCAGTACCAGTATTTGTCTTTTCATACTTTAAAATGAAAAACAATAACTTCACTGCTATAGGGACATAGTTGATATTTCAATTTCATCTGAACACTCTGTTTCTCTATTTGGCCTTTGCCTTGAATTCAAAACTTGACCTGTACCTCAGAGGGACATGACAACTGATTGGTTTCATTTTTGCTTTGTGGGCTGGGAACAAAGATTCATGCTCTCTCCCTTTCCCATCCTGTCTTTCCCAAGTAAACATGGCTTAAATCTAAGATGTCAATAACCAAATAGGACTTTAACCATACAGAGTCTTCAAAAAAAACAAATACCTGTTGTATCATCTTTGACACTTGGCATTACTCAGAAGCTGAAACAGTCTATTTCCACTTACTGGACCTGCTAACATCAGGAATGGAGAGATCCCAGGGTTCAACAGGGAAGAAATAATTCACCCTTACTGATTTCTAAAAGTTTTTATTTCCTATTTTGAGCAAATTGTGCTGTGGGGTGTTGTGTAATGTGAACCCATGTGCCCTAGACCTTTTAAAAATGAATCAAAGTCTCTATCTATAGTAGTCCCACTCCTCACAAAAGTAAGCGAACTACTTTTGGTCACTTTTATAGCTTGGATTTCAAGGAGTGGATTTGTTTCTAAAAAGAAAAGAAAGCGTATAAGAAACTGTAAAAAATGTTCAATATAAAGCTGAAATGTCAATATATTTGTTTTCAGTAATAATAATTGTAATAGAGATGAAAAATTATTTAAATCCATATGGGATAATGTCTCTCTAAAGGTAACACAAAAATACAAAGAAAATAACTATCCATCTATTATTTCATTTATAATGAGGATAAGTTTTAAGGGCTGTTACATCCATAGATTTCAATATCTGTTTCTGTATTAGACATAATTTTGGATATAAGTCCTGAAAACTAAAATGCTAATGTCATTAAGTTCCTGTCATCCATATGGGGATACTTGTATGGACATCAGCAATTTTGTCTATGTATTTTCATTTTCTTTATTATTGGTTAGACTAAAAACCCCTTTTTTATGAAAATTTGTTTTGGGGTCATATTATTGGCAGATGGAACAAGTCAGATTATTGAACATTTATACTTTTGAGTACTTTCTAAATATTGCTTTATGAATATTTAAATCTCTATTTGAACATATTAATAATATGGAATGAAGTAATTTATTAATTTACCCAGTGTTTCTTTACTGAATACCTAGGTGCCACACACCTTACAAGATAATCTGGTTATGATTGCTTGAGAAGGTTCATATTATCTCTAATTTAATTGTATTTACAGTTAGTAACTTTATATCAGTCCATTGTCATTCCATCTCAGTCATATGGAAATCATAATGCAAAGATCTAGGAGAATCAGATCATTTCATTGTTGCTGTGGCCAAAGGTTCTGGAATGCATGTGGGATCATTGATATTACTTCAGTGGCACCCTTGTTATGAAAACTTCTGATGTGGTTACCCAGTGGTGTACCATGTTTGAATTTAGTAATAATGTGTTTGTAACTGACACATTGTTATCTTTACTTTGCCTGAGGGTCAGGGAAATCTTCCCAGGGAAATCATAAGTCATTCCCCAAACAATATCTTTTCCTGAGGTTTGCGCAGTTATTCTGAGACCATGTGAAGCCCTGACTTAAAATCTTACATCTTTTACAGTGAGTACTTTTTTGGAGGCATTTTAACTTAAGAGCACCTTTATCTTGGGTTTCCAGATTCTAGCTTCCACCTCTATAGAAATACATTTTAAAAATTCAGTGGTATACTCCAGTGCTATTTTTTTTTTGCAACATCAAGTCATTTTTACTGTAATCCTCCCACTTTCCCAAGGACAGTGAGGTGCCTCCTGTTCATACACCTGCATAGAGAAGATTCTTTCTGTGTGGAGCATGCAGTCTCTTCCAAGTTGGTGACTGGGTTGGACAACATTAGAGAGACTACTTTTGCTGTAAGTAAATTCTTTTGAATGGACAACCAACTTAATCTTCACTTTGTAAGATATCTTATCTAAATAGGTAAGGCTTAAGTTTCCTATCATCAAGAGTGAGTGCACATTTAAGACTAAGCATTCCAAAATTCAGAACTTTTATGTCTCACTAACCCTCTTTATTTATTCTTAGAGTTTTGTGGATAATTTTGTTTGCCTCCCATTTCACTGCAAGTTAATTCATAATTAGGATCCTGTAATTGTGTTTCTTTCCCTACTAGTTCCTCCCTCAAAACACAGCAAAATAATTAACAAATTTTGCATTAATATTCTTAATTATTATTTACCTTAATAATACAAGTGCTAACTGTAAAATAAGTTACAATTACTTCTATAAGCTAGAAGAAAACACTTTTAAAGTATTATATTTTCATTCTCCTTCAATTTTGCTTTTTCTCATGTGTCTATTTATTTGCGTATGTTTATAGCAAGAAAAAACAAGATCTATCAATCATCAGTTTCTTTCTTTCTCTTTTTCTTCATCCCAGGGGGTTATCATTGAACCAATTGATAAAAATAAATTCCTTCTTTTGAGCAAAAGGCATATGTCCCAAAGGAAGAAATGGGAGCAGATTTATAGAGCAGGCACCTGGGGAAAAAGAGAAAAGGAAGATGTGTTCATCCTAATAGCAAAGACAACCCATATCCTATTTCTCAGCATCTGTATGAGAAGGCAGCAAAACTCTTGGAGTCTAGACACTGTTATCTGAGTTCTACAACACAAAACAGAGCCTGAGGCAGACAGACTATCTGGTAACAATTATTTTGCTGAGAGAATTGCTAGGGAAAGAAGAATGAGGAGTAAAGGTAATGTGATAAGGAAGGAGGAAGAGAAAATACAAAGAGACCATGCACTGCTGTATTGGAGAGAGCATAGCATAAAAATACAAATGGTGAAGGGGGTAGGGAGGACACCCTAATGAACATGATGTACTTTCCATGTACACATCTAAGTCAATCACTAAACTGACCTTGAGAAGGAGGGAGGAGGAGGGAGTGGAGCAGGAATTGGGGAAGGGTTAAATGAGAAATGTGTGCATGGATGTCTTTACCTATACTAGCTTGTACCTAAAAAAGATGTATGATTACAATGCACCAAATAAGGGAAAGATGAAAAAAAAAAAGATTTGTTAAAGTTACACCTGGAGATTTTTGGATCTATGTAATGTGGAGCCCACTTCTATTAACCTGGCAGAAACAGCTAAGACATTTGTAGATCGGCTTCAAGCCTCCTTGGTCACTACCTGGCCCTCTTTTACCTCCTTGCTAGGAGGAGTTATCGTAGCAACAGCAATAGTCATTCTAGGTTTATGCATTCTACCACTTGTTGTACGCCTTGTGATCAATGCCTATGTTAGTATATGAGCAGATTTACATAGAATAAAAATTCAAGCACTGCCTCGCATAGGGCCTGGTAGTCAATGATGGGTTCGATTTTCTCAGGGCAAATCAACCTAAGACAGGGCTCGTTGAATGACTCATCGAGACCCCATGATGGGTAAGATTAAGCGCCTGGTAGGAAACGACCTAAGACACAGTCCTTCCTGCATTTTAAGATAAAAACGGGGGAGTTGCGGGAGCCCAGCTGGCCCCTTTCCCCCCTGGCAGTTGCTATCTGCATATATGAGCAATTATACTGACTCTTCTGCTATGGCTACATTGGTGTCTCGAAGTCTGGAGATTGCCCCTAGGATGCATAGATGAAAGACCCTCCTACTTCTTAGAAAATAAATATATGACACTAAAGGAGTATGGCTTTATGACTCTAGAACGTTTGCTTTACCAGGCTATGTTAAGAATGTGGGCTATACGTATAAAACGAAGAAGTGGTGCTATTTGTGATCTGACAATGATTGATATGTCATAAATGTCTATGTAACCCTGTTGTACTCAATAAATGTATAAAAAAATCTGTGCTGAAAAAATAAATTAAAAAAATAAAATAAAATAAAAGTAAAAAATAAAATAGGACAAGTGATGTAGCTCAGAGGTAGAATGCCTCTGGGTTTAATCCCCAGCATCACCAAAAAAAACAAATTGTTTCATTCATTCATTTAATATTGACAGATAAAATCATATGTATCTATATGTGAAAAACCAATGTCAATCTCAGTACTCTGTATGGGGAAGGGAGTATGGGCAGGGAGCGGGAAATGCAGGCACCAAGTATAGTGTACATGTATGTCACTGCCAACTTATTTACATTATGATGTGATACTATTATGCACCAATAAAAGCATTTAAAAAAGAAAAAAATACAAATGGTGGTTGCGACAATTAGGGGCATCTCCCAAAACACAGCTTTAAACTATTTCATTTTGGGACAGTACATAAAGGGTGAGAAAGAGAGGGAAGGAAAATTGAGCACTTAATCTGCTGTCCCTTTCTTTTCTTTTGTCTCATTATATATATGGGGTATATCTTCCCTACTTCTGGGTTGTGTTTTCTGGCCCTTTTAAGCAGCCATTGGGTAAAGAAGAGCCATCATAGTCTCACACTTGTTGTCCTTCTTTTTAAATTCACATGTACATAAACACCTTATATGCATACAACACCTTCCAACCCTGCTCCCTTGACTTTTACCTTCTCTCCATACATGTTAATGAGATTCACAGTGATACATTGAACTATTCTGTCTCCTCATTTACCTGAGATCTCTCTTATTTCCTATTTTCTATCTCTATCTTCCTATGAGAGAGTGCACAGAGGAGTGGGAAATGCTCTAGTGGTGGAGGGAGCTGCAATGACACTTGACCCTTAAAGTTGTAGTTATAGATGAATCATCAATGGGACTGTTCTAGCAGGTAATCAAAGGAAAAGAGCAGAGATAATAATTATGATAGATTTCAGAAGTTATCTAAGAAAACCTAAAGTGAACTTTTCCACTATCCTAGAAGCCTAAGCCTATGGGTAAAGAATGTATTAACTGTGTTTACAATGATTGAATTTTCTATATACTATAGAAAAAGATCATATCTGGAATTTTTGCAAAACAAATCCATACCCAAAGTCTGATGAAAAAGGACGTAATTTATGTCCAAACATAGTCATGCTCATAATTTTGTTGAATTATTGATACATAGGAATGAAACAGACTCTTAGTAATTGGAGCTCTTTCAGTGGATTTATGGTTGCCATACAGAAAGGTTTCTGAGTTTTTAAGATTGATTTTGTATCTAGACACTTTGTTGAATTTGTCGATCAATTCTATAAGTTTTTTAGTTGACTTTGTTGGGTCTTCTAACTATAGTATCATGTCATCTGCAAAAAGGGATAGTTTTAGTTCTTCTTTCCCTTTTTTATCCCTTTGATTTCCTTCTCTTGCCTTATTGCTCTGGCTAGAGTCTTAAGTACTATATTGAACAGAAGAGGTGATAATGGTCATACTTGTTTTGTTCCTGTTGTTAGTGGGAACTCTTGTAGTTTTTCTCCATTTAATATGATGTTGGCTGTGGGCCTATTGTATGTTGCTTTTATGATATTGAGGTTTATTCCTTCTATTCCAATTCTCTGAAGTACTTTTAGCATAAATGTGTGTGAAATGTTTTTCAGCATCAATTGAGATGATCATGTGATTTTTGTCTTTGATTCTGTTTATGTGGTGAATTACATGGATTGTTTTTCATATGTTGAACCAGCCTTGCATCCCTGGGATTAACCGGACTTGGTTATGGTATATAATTTTCTTGATGTGGTTTTAAATTCTCAGTAATTTCAGAAAATGACAGTTTTAAAGTGCTACATTTGAAATTAAACTTAAAACCTAAACAGAATAAAAGACCTAAGTGGTATAGAAAATGAAGGGTTTTATTTTAAATCAAATTTGTTACTCGTGTTTTCTAGTACACATAGAAGAGAAATTGTGTGTGCAATTATATAGGAGCTTAAATTTCTAAAGAAGTAATAAATAGTAACAGAAGTGTGATAGTTTGGATGTGATTTGTTTCCCAAGTTTCATATGTTGAAGACTTGGTAGTCAGTATGACAATGGGGCCTATGTGAGGTGGGTCTAGTGAGGGGTCATTAGGTGATTGAAGGCACTAAACTGGGAAGAGATTAAAGTAGTTTTCTGGGCACTGTGAGTTAGTTCTTGTGAGAAGAAATTATTAGAGGAGTAAGCCTTAACTTTGAGTCATTATCTGGCTTCCTATGTGGCAGTCTGATCTCTGGTTCCCACACACATAATTCTGCCTTTATGGTTCCATTCAATATTTGGAGATCACCAAAGGCCAAAATGATGTGCTGCCTGATCTTGGAATTACACCTTCAAAACTGTGAGCAACATTACCTTTTCTTCATAATCACCCACTTTCATATATTATTATTATTATTGTGAATAATGGACAGACACAGAAAAATGAGTCTTCTTATGATTAAGAAAAAGCAGTATAAATTCATAAAAGACAATCTTGGCTCTTGAAACATTTAAACATCTAAAATTGGGAAGGGTAGAAATGGAGTTAGGGCTTATCTTTAAAGGAAAACATGAAATTGGACATTACATCAGCTTAGCACATTTGGTGACTTTTCATGGCATGTCAGTCCTCAACCATTTATATTACCCCCAGCCTTCCACTCTGCCGCTGCATTATAGAAGGGCCCTAGGAACTCTGCATGACTTTAGAGCAGTATGCAGGAAGAAATGATGTTAGAATTAATTTCTTGGTGTAAAAAAGAGAATTTAGAGAAAGCAATTCCATTGAATTAAAGAAAACAAAATCATGTGTTTTTTGTTCAGCTGAAGTTTGTGGAATCTCTTTTTCTCTCTTCTCCATCCCTCTGTAGTTATATATAAAATTACAATATCAATTGACAGCACAGCACAAAAGATATAAACATTATTATATTTTATTTTTAAACCTCAATAAGCATTCACCAGTATTGTTAATGATATAAAAGTACATTAAATTAATATATAAAAGTATTAGGTGTGTCATGTCCATGTTTTGCTTTTTGTACTTCTATTACAAGATCATTTGGATACATAAATGTTGAGTATATCTCAAATTATTCCCTGAAGAAACATCTTTAGGACTATCACTTGTAAAATTTTAAAGATTCTTGAGATATTGCAAAATTGCCCTCTAGGACATGCATTCCAATTTACAATCACTGTAATGATACTTTAGAGGGTTTGTTTTCCTGCAATCATTCACTGAAATTATCAAATATATGGTTGGAAAAACAAAATATGGTACTGATAATAATTCTTGTTAATTCTATATTTTTAAATTCTTTGCAACAATGTCATAACATAGTTACTGGTCACTGAATTTCTCCTTTTTGAAATGTCTGTTCTTTCACTATAAATTTTCTTATTAAATTTGTTTTCTAATTTTTAAACTACTTTGTGTTACAAAAGAGGAATTGATTTGATCGGGTATATTAGAGTAAAAGTGCACATTTATAGGCTTTGAGGCCAGGTTAGAAACCTGTGCTTCCTAATTTATAGCTAATTAGCTCAGTGACCTTGGATAAATTATTTATTGCCTTTACACTTCGTTTTTTATCTATACCAATAGAAATAATAAAAAATATACTTCCCAGTGATGCATGACTTAATATAATATAACCAATGTAATTAGGATGGTATCGTCACATTGTTTTTGTTAAATAAAGGTTAACTGTTATAATCAGAGGAAGAACAGTTGACATTTCTACCAATGAAGAACATGCATTCAATCTGAATGTCACATTCTTTCTTTAAGTAAAAAACTAAAAAATTCTAAATGAATGTGTTTTGTAAATGATAATATTGATGTGTCAAACACAAATATGAAATTTTAATTTAAAATAATATTTTTATGTTTTGTTTTGTTTTGTTTTGGTGCTGGGAATGAAAACCAGAGATATTCTGTTTCCTACCTACACTCCCAGCACTTTTTTTAAATTTTGAGATAGGATTTTGTTCAATTGCTAAGGGTGGCATTTAGCTTGTAATCCTCCTGTCTCAAACCTCCAAATACTGAGATTACAGGCATGTACCACCATGCCTGGTTAATATATATATATACATACACACAATATAAAATAGTCAAGTTAATGAACTCATCTTTTGTTATGAGAAATAAGTGGTTTTGATACTGCCAACTCATAATATAAAAAAGAAATATGCTACTAACCACATAATGTGATTAGTACATTTTTTGTGTTTATTTTGTTGTTATTTTCTAAAGATTATTTTGTTTTAGTTGAAAAAATCGACAGGACTTTTACAATAGTCTAAGCTTCAAAATATATTTTACAAAAGCAGATTTGGATGCTTTACCCATTACGCTGTCCTTGGCAAATATTCAGCAGATAAAGAATATAAAAAAATTTTCCTACTTAACCCATAGGATGTATGTAACTCCCTACATACATATGTCTAGATATGAGCTCTCTGATATTGCTCTGGCAAATCAACCATGACATGAAGGATTTAAGCCTTTCATTCTGCCTCTCTAACATTTTGAAGGTCTATCCCCTGTGACTGCAAGCTGGCTACTGCATTTCCAAGTCTGAGATCCTCTTTGAACAGTAGTATAAAGAAGAGAAAAAGGGCAAGGGCTTACAGAGCTTTCCCTCTCTTTAAATCTCTAATGGGAAAATATTATTTCCTATAATTTCAACTACTTTTTCTCTCATATTTCTTTGTGAGTTTTGTATCACTCATCAACTTTTAGAGTAATAAAGGAGAGTGAGTTGATAAAAAAAGAGCTTAAACCAGTCACAATTCAGATCCTGGGGACATCCACATAGCCCAATGAATGCCACTGAGCCCATGAGGAAGAAAAAATGGACAAGACTATTGGGGAAGCAACTAAATATCTCTAGCCAAATAATTGTTAATAACTAAAATGGAACACATGCCCAATCATAGTGCTTTCTCATTTAATTCTCACAAAGCAGTAAAACAAACCACATTTTCTTCTCTGTCATTCATGTCAGTTCATATGGGCAAGATGACCCAGATTGTGATTCTGGAGCCTGAGCTCCACTTTAGCTCAACTCCTGAGCTCAAGTTCTTAATCAGAACTCTATTCATGACTTTTCAAATGTTCGACTTTAAGTTCAGGTATTTTTAAAATAATAAAAATGATTAGATAATGAGAGCCGGGCGTGGTGGTGCACGCTTGTAATCCCAGCATTCAGGAGCCTGAGACCGGAGGATTCGTGTTCA
>PVLC010012648.1:29762-43849 GCA_004027655.1 Graphiurus murinus
AAAAAAAAAAAAAAAAAAAAAAAAAAAAAAAAAAAAAAAAAAAAAAAAAAAAAAAAAAAAAAAAAAAAAAAAAAAAAAAAAAAAAAAAAAAAAAAAAAGATTAGATAATGAGGAAAAATCTCAAATGATAGTTCACCAAAAAAAAAAAACAAAACAATTCTGTGTGTGTATGTGTGTGTGTGTGTGTGTGTGTGTGTGTGTGTGTTTTACTGGAGGTTGTACCCAGAGATTTTCGACCTCTGAATTACACACTCAACCCTATTTTAATTTTATTTTGAAACAGGAGCTCACTGGGTTGATGAGAATCTCATTATTTTTTGAGGCTGTCCTCAAACTGGTGATTCTCTTGTTTCAGATTCCCAATAACTGGGATAAAAGGCATGCAGCACCATGCCCAGCTACAACTCTACACTTTTAACAGAACTTTTTTGCACTGAAAATTTAGTTCAGAAACAATGTAGAGGAGATGAAATTGATGTAAATATATTGAACAAAACATAAAAAAGCAATTATTTATTTATCCTAAGTTGGATGTAATATCAGCTTTTAAAATATTAAATATGCTGGGTGTGATGGCACACACTTGTAACCCCAGTACTTAGGAAGCTGATACAGGAAGATTGTAGGTTTGCAGCCAGCCTCCTCAATTTGTGAGGCCCTCTGAAACAGTAACATCATGAGAAGATCAGGAAGTACAGAAGAAGTCTCAGGAGATATTTTCTGCTTTTGAACCAAAACATGCAATATTTTTCTAACAATGGAGGAACTGGTCCAGGGCATTATAAGTATACTTTGATATGTTTTCCTTTTTGTTAATATTCTCTGTGGGTACTTTCATTGAATCTTAACATTGAGCCTCAAAAAACAAAGTTCACAATAGAAAGCATATGATCATTGAAATTGCATTAAACTGGATTTGCTTCCATTCTTTCACCCAGAATAATTTGTGTTGGGTATGCCATATACTTGAGCCTGTTTCCACACCTATAAAATCAACTACTTAAAGGAATCCATAAACAGGAATGGGGCTCCACAAAAGTACATAGAAATCTGTGTCAATTCTTACTCCCTCCAATGTTCACACTGTGAAGTACTGCAAGAGAAGCCAGCACCCTTCCTCCTGGAACTACTGTTGAAGATGAGTCAGGATTTAGAAAGTCTAAAAAGGAGTGTTCAGCAGGTACAGTATTTATAAGACCAGAGCTACCCCATAGCAACCAGGTGAGCCAGCAGCTAAAGGGGTAACATCTGTGAGATACTTGGGTGCTTGCCTAAATTTTTGAAAGCAAAAACCCAAATGGCTGCTGCTCTTCTATTGATTCCAAATAGCATGTGAAAATATCTCTGGTGGTTTTTATAGCCAGGAACACAGGCAGATGAGAAATTTGAGATATATACACATAGCTCAATTGACATTTTCCAAAGAAAAGAGATTGGTACCTCAAAATCACCTCTTGGACAACCTTGTATTCTTTATGTTATTCAAATAATCACTAATTTAATTTTAATGGCAATATTAGCAATGTGGAGGTTTCATGTAAACATAATATTACAATATAAAGTCTTTTATATCAAGTTTCTTTTACTCACTGTTATGTTTGTTATATTCACACCTATTGCCAACATATGTGGACAATTCTTCCTTATTGCTTTACAGAATTCTATTATATAAATAAATCCCAATAGCTTTATTATTTCTGTGATTAATAGGTCTTTAGGTAAATTTCTGCCTGGCTCTATTTTGAATAGTGACTCTATTAACATGTTTTTTGGGAACATGTGTCTGCATTTTTATCAAGTTAAACTTGGAAAGAAAATGCTGAGTCATCTGCTATGCATGCACACAAATTTTGTAGGTATTGCTAAGCAATTTCTTAAACTAATTGTATAAATTCACATTCTTACAGTAGTGTGTTTAAGTTCTAGGTGTTCATATCATTGCTAATATTTAGTAATAGTAGTCCTTTTTACTTTTATTAATTTTATGGGTATGTTGTAAAGCAGGTCTGCAGTACTGGTTACCAACTTCTCTGAGTCTAATGAGATAGAACATTCTTACAAGTTAGATGTGGTGTATTTACTACTTACAGATGGGCAGCAAGAGAGTAGGAGCCTTGAATTTATTTCACACTGATCCAGCAAGGCTCAGGAAAGACTTTTTTGAGTGATGGAATTCCCTGTGGTTGTGCTCCATGTGAACCTTAGCTAAAATACCCCGGAAAGCAGCCCACCTGTGGGTCATAATGTATAAGAAGCTAAAGTGTTGAAGGTCATCCTACTTCTACACTGTGGAACAGAGCTTGGCTATTTCAGCTAGCTCTCTCTTAAGATATTGTAATTCAAACAATCTACAATTATTCTTGAGAACTTTATGTGTGAAATGGAGAAGAATATATTCAGTCCAAAGTCACCCAAGAACAGTCCTAAATGTGTAATAGAAGTATGTCATTGCAGTTTTAGATTATACTTAAATAATTATCACATTGAATATACTTTTATATTCTATAGGCCATCCTTTTTTTCCCCAGAGACATGGACAGAGATTTATTTAGAAAAGTAGGAAATATATATTCAAGGAAGAATGTGGGCAATCTCAAGAGGGAGAGAGTGATCCTTTGGGAGTGCAAGACTTCCTTTATAGGGGCCTTTCCCGAGGGGTGGACAGGAGGTGTGTGAGGATAACCTCTGGTAGTCAGCAATCGCAAGATTATTTAGGGTGTTCTTGGTTCTGAGATGCACTATCTTATCATCAGGTATCCTTCTCAACTATTTAAGGACAATCTGAAATGCTGGTGAGAATGCTCTCTTAAATGGTGCTTAAGGAGATTTGTCTTTTGTGTGATCTATTGTCTGATAAAAAGACACAATCCTAAGGATGGTCAGCAGCTCTCAGGGCCTTGTCACAGGCTTCCATATTAAAGGTACATTTTCCTTGTCCTCCCTTATGTCGCCTTTCTACCTACGTATTTCTTCTATCCTACATCATTCCCTTCCACATCCCAGACTTTAGTTTTTTAGACTGGGTTGCTGAGGAGATAAATTCTGACTTCCGTTGCTGCTTCAGGATGGCAAGTTTTTATTTTTTGTTTTTGTTTTGTTTCATTTTTTTTCTGCCTGGCCAGGGATCAAAAGTCTCATCCTAACTAACTTATTAAAATAGAGAGAAACTGGCCTTTGTTATTCAGTTGAGTTCTTTATAATCAGGTGAAAAGCTGAGGACACAGGAAAATCAGGGTCAGTAGTTTTGTTGTTGTTTTGTTTTTATTTGTTTGTTTGTTTTTCCAACGTGCTTGAAGTTTTTGTTGTGCCCTCTGTGCCAAGTCTACCATCAGAGTTTCTGGGTTGACGTTCAAAAGTCTGGTTATTTGTTAACAAATATAGCCATTTGCTTTCTAATGGTATTACAATTGCAGTGGGCATCTATATGAAAGATTGACATGTTAGTACATTATAAAATAACCGAGGTATATTGCTACAATTCTTTCCAAATATTTACCCTATATCATACATTAATTAGTATTTTAAACTGTAAGCCAGATAGCCAGTCTATTTGGTTATACATAACATTGTGAAAAGTCCTTATGGCACAAAGATACAGCACACAATTTAGCATATTGACTACTATCACCCTGCCCATTAGTACTAATAATTTCTACTACTAATTAGTACTACTACAGATAGTAGGATATAATCTTTTTAATTCTACAGGCCATTCTGAAGTTTTATTTTGGAGTTGCTTGTTGGAGTATATTACCTTTTATTGTGAGGGGAGGATCTTGGTTATTTATGAATTTGTAGTAGTTTTTTATACATATTTGGAATACAAGTCATTTATTGAATACAATATGTCTTTAATATATCTTCTACCTCTCTGTGTGCCTCTTTATCCTCCTAATAAATGTGTATGACTTACTAATATATGTAATAAAGAGCTTCAGGTGGAATGTATGATCAAACTGAAAGCATGGAAAAGTAGTTCAAAATGTCTTAGATATAGTAAAGAAAATATTTTAATCTAGATAGACACACTTAAAATTACATGTACAAAATTATATGTTGCATAATTATGACCTTATAGATATTGATTTAGAATATTTATTTTAAAATATGTTTAATATTTTTGCTAAATGATTGCTTAAATACTGGTAAAAGTAGAATCTTAAATTGTTTAGGAAAAATACCCCAATGATGTTTTATAAACATCATTAGGCATATTTATAAAATGAAAAATAACACTTTTTTGAGTGAAACATAATTATAATGGAAATGGTGTCACATGGCATTTAAATAATAAAATACATATTAATATATTTCAATATTTATTTATATTATAATTTATATTATGTAGTGGTATTAGTACATATTATATACTTTATATACAATGTATTTCAATATATATTTAAATATAATAAAATATACACATACATATATCCAATGGTTTTTTCACAACACATTTAAAGCCACTCAATGTTACTGATAGGAGAAACCAAAGGAACATTTCAATCTGCTTCCATTTACCCAAGATCTTACTTCCTTTTTTGCTCCTGATTTTGTAAGCCTATTTGCCTCTTTTCCTCATCCCTTCTTGGTCACCCTTCCCCCTATTTAGGTAAAAGTACTCTGGAATTTCTCATTGCCTAAAGGAAAACCCATTACTTAACAAGCTTCATCAGCCACTTAGTGTAAAACTCTATTAGCATTAACAGCATATGGCAATTAGCCCAAGGCAGCTTCGTCCAATTCAGGGCTGTGAATACCTAGTGACTTCAACTTCAGTATTCTGAAATCACCAAGGCAGTTTCCCATTCCTCCAATAGAATAAAGTTGGCAGCTCATAAAAGCCATCTTCTGCCCTTTCTAGTTATTTTTCTATTTAAAAATACTCTCCATGATCTCATTGCCATTCCTTTGCATCCTCATCTAGTATTTGAGGACACAAATGAAAATGTATACTGCTTCTTATGGCTATGTTCTCATAAACTGAACATTTGTAAATATATGTTGTTACATACTGAGTGTTTTTAAGAATGAACCTAATGATTTCCTGGAGGACTTAATTCTTCTTTATTGGGTTATTGGTCTACACTAGGAGATTTGTTTCAGAAAGAAAAACTTTCTAAAATAAAACAATAATACTAAAAAGTCTGTGTGCATTGAAAGTAGTGGGGGTAATGATAATATAATTATTCTGATGGAGGAGGCCATATCCACTAACAAAACTCATATATCAGTGCTCTCATGTGCATGATTAATTACACTCAAAATGATTTTGGTGAAATAAAAATGTGCATAAATATTTAATTTGATAAATTAAAAAATTTACCCAAATTATGGATAGCTAGGTGGAGTCACTGCCAATTATGTCAATACAAATACTGCTATATGTAATTACACAATATATGTTCATAATGAACACAATATGTATACATTGTTTACTACTCCAGGTATTGTTTGCCCTATAAATCATCCACTTATTCTACCCTAAAATATAACTCTATTTTATAGTACCTCAAGAGGAAATCAACAGGAAAGGGCATGTGATCCCTCAGTACCATCTTGCCTAATCTGCTTGAGCCTACTCATGTTTTTGTGGCACTTTCTTTTTTCATTGCACCCACTTTAACATTTCTCATAGTCAAAAGAACAAAGCAATCTCTAATGTACGGAGTGGGTACAATATTCAATTTCTCATTTCACTTTGGTAACAGTATTAGCATCGGAATACCTAATTACAGCTACTCTTCCTTCTGCTCAACAGCATACATACCTTGAGGTTTAAATATTTTTCAGATATAAGGAAAGCCAGAGTATGTTTCCTATTCTGACATACTAGTCACCGGAAAACAAAACCCATCGCTTCTGATACCAAATGTATGTGTACACACACACACACACACACACACACACACACACACACACATGTGCACATACACAAATATGTGTGAGCATTTTTCTTTACCCAACAATTGAGCTTCATTCTCCAATGGACATCAATTGGTAGTTTGGCAATTCAAACCAATTCTGACACTATCTTCATAGAGTTAAGAGTCAGATCCCACAAGACTTAAGGGCTTCTTCACCATGTCAAATTAAGACCCAAGGACTCCATTCCACAAGATTTCCCTACTTCAGATACCAGTTGCATGGCCCCATTTTCTGACGACTAAAAATCAGGTATCCCCATGACCCTCTTCTTGAATTTGATTAATTTTCTAGAGAACCTCACAGAACTCATAAAGTTTTTTTCTTCCCATATTTGATCATTTATTATAAAGAATATTACACAGGCTATAGTTGAGCAACCTGATGGAAGAGATGCATAGAGAGAGGACAGGGGAAGAGGCACAGAGCTTCCATGCCCTTGCAAAAGGCACCACTTTCCACTACTGAACCACTTTATGTTCAGTAGTCTGGCAGTTCTCCCAACTTATTTATTTATTTATTTATTTATTTATTTATTTATTTATTTATTTATTGGTAGAAACACATTATGAAGTCATGATTATTTAAATATTGGCCATTGGTGGTCAACTCACCTTAAGCAGGTCTCGCCTCCATGGTAATCAGGAGGTTAGGCTGAAGGTTCTAACCTCCTAATTACTTAGTTGGTTTCCACTTGACAATGAGCACCATTCTGAGTCTATCTATGCAAGAGAACACCAAAAGTGGCCCCATTGAAACAGAAGATATTCCTATCACCCAGGAAATTCCAAGTGGCTCAGAAGCTGTGTGCCAAGAAATGGGGACAAGAACCAAATGTTCATATTTCTTATTATAAATCACAATATAACACAAGGTTATAGGAAAATATTCTTAATCTTACCCAAATTATAGCTCTAATTTGTTGCCAGTTTATTAATAAATAGGTTCTATTTTACATCTTCCTGATTATCAATAAGTAGATTTTAGGCAGAACCTAAAATTAGAATGTATCTAATTACTTTTTCAAAAAAGGAAAAGAGCAGGTCAAGTGACTTCTCCTGGCATACAATGTGTTGATGAGACATTTGATACTGAACTCTAAAAATATTGTTATTTTTTAACATAGTCTTATAAGTAAGCAGTATTTCTTTCCCTGGCATCATGATCCATTTGTGCATCTGCATCCCATTTTCAATCACAGCCCTCTTGCTTCATACTCCTTTTTTTTATTTTTCTTTCTTTCTTTTTTTTTTTGTGGTATCTTGGATTGAACTCAAGAGTATTCTACCACTGAGCTATACCTCCATACCCCCTTTCTATTTCAGTTTTCAAGGAGGGCCTCCCTAATTTGCCCACTGTTTTCTTGAACTTGCAATCTTTCTGCCTCAGCTCCCTGAGTATCTGCAATTACAAGCATATGCCACCATTCCCAATTTATATTCCAATTATTTTAATCCATATCTTTCTTCCCTCTGTGGGATAAGCTGGTTTAGAAATACTTTCATTGAGAAGGAGTAACATTGTTCATGCCAAGACTTTTTCTTTCACCCAATTTCCAGTGAAATGGTATTGAATTTGACAGGTAAAAATTACAAGAATGTCTCTATTACTCAGTAATGGGGTCACAGTAATTATTATCCCATTGCATGTATTTAAAGTACTAGTTTGGTTGTCACATCATATGCAATCATATTTCCTAGTATAGCATGAGAAACAACAGCAACAAGTAGACAAGGGAAAATGAAAAAAAAAAAAAAAGAGATACAGATGTGGATAAGACCCACTCCATCATCCCCCCATCAATCCAGAAAGTATTTGTCTCCCCTACAGCACATCTCATACCATCTGATATATGCCATTGTTAAGACTCTTCTATCCTCTGTTTAAATAATAGATTTTTATTTACATATTCTACTTTTTAACATACCATTACTCCATTTTTGTAAGGAATATGATATGCTTTCATATTTTTTGCCATCATTTTTGTAAGTGGCTAATAATAGTTGTCAATGTATAATTAGAGTTATTTGCTGTGAAGAAGATAACTTCAGTAAACTGGCATATTAAATGTTTCATGAAAGAAATGCAGGCTTAAAACATATAATCACATTAAAAGTTAGGAATAAAGAACACCAAAAAGAGTAAATATGGTAGCAGATATAAATGATCTATATTGCCGGTGATTTTCAAGGTGATTTTCAATCAGGGACAAGAGAAATTTTTTCTCTTCCTCTATTGGCAGCATCTGGAAACTTTTTTTTTTTTTTTTTTGGCGATACTGGGTATTCAACCCAGGGGCATTCTACCTCTGAGCTACATCCTCAGTCCTATGTTTTTATTCTTTATTTTGAAACAGGGTCTCAGTAAGTTGCAGAGGGCCTCACTAAATAGCTGAAGGTGGCCGTGAACCGGAATCCTCCTGTCTCAACCTCCCAAATACTGGGATTACAAGCGTGAGCCACCATTCTTGGCCTGGAAACATTTTTAAATTGTATAGCTGTGGCAGTGGCAGGAGTCAGTACTACTGACACTGAACAGGAAGACCCCAGTGATGCTGCTAGACACCCTACAAAATATAATCCCCCAAACAAAAAATCATTTATCCCAAATTGGCAGTAATACTGAGGTTGGGAAACTGATGTATATGTTGAAAGCCTGTTAGGTATTTGAAGCAAACTCAATAATATAAATGGTGATTTTATAATATTTGCTGAACTGAACTATAAAAATTGGTAAGAAAAATTTGAAATGAAATGATCAGTGATGGCTTTTTATAACATTAATGGCACAGCCATCATGAAAAATGAATTGTAATTTTTGAGAGGAGTAATACATTTTAGTCTTTGATATGAGATAAATCTAATTTAAAATTACGTATTTTCAAGAAAATACTTTGAAGTGAATTTCCCAATTAAAATGAGGATTTGAAGAAATAGTAAACACAGGACAAATTACCTCACTGTCTTCCATTAATAATATGTCTTTCAATGATAAAAGGGGTATATTATCACATATTTTGCCCTATATGAATCTCCCATGTGACTGTTTTCTATAACTCGCACAATTATGAATTCTATTAATTGCTTATAAATACCTAACATCAGTAGTAAAGCAAACACATTCATGTTGAGTATTGGCAATTGTGTACCATGTCTATTTTTCACATTATGTAATCATACTCTTCTGAAAGACATTTTATTTTCTATGAAAACACAGAATAATAAACAGGAAGACACTTTAGGAACAACACCATCTAATTTAAAATTAATCATACAAAAGAAAAAACAACAACAACGAGATTCTAGAGAAAGTAAGTGACTTAACTAAGGTCAGAGAGCTAATCCAGGGCAGAGCAAAGAACCATCTGCAAATGCTAAAAATTTACTAACCTCTTTCTGTATCAGGCAAAGGGTTGTATAGATTTTCTGGACACACATGACTGATGTTAAATCCTGTAACTTTGTCATAATATTCACCAACATCATCAGTGCTGTGTTATTACAGGTTTCAAATAGCCTGTTTATCACAATTCATTAATACATCCTTTTCATTATAAATTTAAAATATAATTAAACATTGATAGTGATTATCAGGACCAAGCATATGTTGTATGCATTTCTGCCAGTAAAGTCGGCCTCTGAGCTGCAGTAGTGATAAAAGGCAAAAGAACAAACAAAGTGAAGAGTTGACATCCAAGTGCTGCTGGAAATATGATATTACAGAACTGGCTGGATATCTGAAAGTGGCAGACCTAGGATGCGGCTGCTGAGTGAAAGCAGCAGCTGGCTGAGGAAAGGTGGACAAAGAGAATGATGAATGAAACCAAAGTCTGATGTGGAATGCAATGTGGGAAACAAATGTTTTAGTTCTTTTGTGGAAGGATTTATTTCCTTCCAGTTTTTCAAAGATGGTGAAAGTGACTTCAGAATGCCACACACATGTTTCCGTCCTGTCCACTAAATTGCCTTCTTAACTTTTTTCTCTTATTTCCCGTGAGATTTAGCCCCACATCACAGTCCTTTGAACAGTTCCATCGCTTATGCATTTAGTTATTCTGAAGGTGGAGTATATAAAGAGTTATAAAAGTGGGTAATATGTATCATTTCCTCTTCTTTTTTTTTCACTTACATACAACACACCAAAAAAAGTGAGTAAATATTACTAATTTTGTTTAAAATGTATTTTTCTAAGAAAATGTGTAATTATTTCCTTTATAATTGTATTATGTGTAAATATGTTATAATAATTTTAGAGAATTATGATATGCAAACATAAATAATTATTACCAAGATGGATGAAATTGATTCATGCCTTGGTCATTATCTCATGTGTAAATTAAGATAAAGAAGAATGAGAAAATATAAGGCCACTAAGTATTTGATGTTTTATTATTTAACAATTTCTGGCAAATCCTTCCATAAATGAAAATTATTCATTATACAAAAGGTAACTAAAATATTAGTTTTATGCATATCTGTGTTCTTGTACTTAAAAGGTTAACAGCAAAATTTTTAACTAATAAAGATAAACTAATATGAAGTTGTTACCAAAGTTTATTGATACTACTCCAAAATAAAAAAAAAAAAAATGTCAGATGTTTTCCCTCATATATGGCAGCTAAGGGGAAATGCAAAAGGGAACCCAAAGTAGAGTGATTGAGGGGGCCTAAGGAAGAAAGTGAGTGTGTTGAAAGAGACACTTCAATGGACATGATGTTCATACACAAATTATAAATGCCAATCTAAATATCATACACAAGGAGGGTGAGGGAGCAGTGTGGTAGCAGTGGGGGAAGTTCATCGAGTGCTATGGGCATGTATGTCTCTATCGCTCTAAACTTCGTCATGATGTTGATTATAACTGCAGCAATAAAAATAAACACATAAAAACAGTTCGATTCATGGATGTATGGTAGCTTTATTATACATTATAGGCCCTGGACTCCTGAAAATTACAATCTGATTTTGACTATAACCTGACAAAACATCTTAGCAAAGTAGAAACTCCAGGAAATTGTCATATGTAATTGAACTTGTTAATAGTTAACATTAGTAGTCTTGGACTTGGACAGCACTATGCATATCATATTTGAGAAAGCAAATGAATACAAAGTTAAGTCAGTGAAATACAATTTACATCCCATTCAAAAACTAACATTTTATGAAGTATTGTTTTATTACTTGAAATAGAGGAATATAAATAAATATCCAGTGGGCTGTATTTTAAAGATATTTATTTTATTAAGTTTAAATTTTGTTTCTAGATGCCTCAAATATATTACTTAATTTTGAAATTTCTGTCTTAAAAATCCCAGATTGAGGGTGTAGCTCAGAGGTAGAATGCCCATGAGTTCAATCCCCAGTACTGCAAAAAAAAAAAAAAATCCCAGATTGATGGGAAGCTCTGAATTAGATTCATTATTACTCTACTAGCCCAGATGCGCTTATAATACTAAAAGAAAGATACACATTGTACATGCATTCTTAGAATTTTTTCTTTTTGCTTTTATCTAAAAATTTTATGAATGTTTTAGGCACAAGTATAGTCAAAAGATATTGTAACAGTATAGATAAAAAATAAACAAAAGAAAAATAGAAAACAAGAAGAGAAAAATATACTAGTTTGAATGTAGCTACATGTAGATGGCAAACTAGAAGGAAGAGGTTGAGGTCCGATTAACAACTCTAAAGTAAAGATAAGAGTATTGAAGAAGTATTTTGTATTGTGGTATACATACAAATATTATCTCTTAGTGCAAAAATGGCACCAAAACTTTAACACAAAGGGGGAGGAAGTTCTGGCCCAATCATTGTTTCATTTTGAATCTTGTTTCTCTTAAGAATGAAAACATTTTATATAGTAAAAGGTTGAAAATTCAGTCTAAATTTGAGGAAGATTGTAAAATGGGTATTTTTCTCAAAGATCTTTCATATGAACAATCAAAGTAAATTTTTGGTTGCTGGTTTTACACATACATACAGTGATTTTATAGATACTGTATTTTCCTGTATAAAATAGGTTATGTTAAGTTAATCTCTCCTATTAACCAGGAAAGATACATGTGTTCATTGCAAGCCTCCAGTTTTCCTATTGCACAAAAGATGGATGATTTATTTCAATATAAGTCAGCTAAAAAATTCTCAATTGGTATTATAGAGAAATAGAATGCATTCAGGACTGTAAAATGATGGACATTAACTTTATCATGACCAAGAAAATAAACTATTTTTGTGAATGGTCATATATTTTTGTTTTATTCTTATTATCAATTCCCTATTCATAAATATCCTTTAATCCAATTTGCAAGAAGATTACTTATCATTTACCATTAGAATACAAAAGAATTATGTAATTTGTTTATTGATAAACATGGAGTATTTACCATAATGCAAGTTATATTTTATTTGTGTAATAAATATTGAAAGGAAAAATAATTGATATTTTAATTATTTCACTAATTCTCCAAATTAATTCCAAAATTCATAAGATTCTGATTCTTTGTATAATGCAAATATTATTATTTAGTTTGTTTTCATCCATCTTTGTTGAGAAGAAAAAATAATTGCTTATTTTTTCTGCTTTTCTGAAAATACAGCTGGAGATGAAATGGCATTCCAATTCTGTCATTATTATTTTAGTGATTATTCTAAAATAATAAACACTTTAAAGAGTATGTCAAATGTTGATGGGCTTGGTGGTATAGGCCTGTTATCGCAGTACTTAGGATGCCAAGATAGGAGAATTGCAGGTTTGTGGCCAGCCTCAGGAACTTTGCAGGTTCAAGGCCAGTCTCAGCAACTTAGCAAGGGCTTCAGCAAATTAAGGAAAACATGTTTAAAATAAAAATAAAATAAAGTTGAGGGTGTAGCTCAGAGTTCGAATCTCCCTAGGTTCAATATCTAGTATCACAACCACACACACACACACAAATACACCAAATGTGTTTGCATGTGTGTGTATGTGTGTGCATGTGGGTGTATGAACATGTTCAATTTTAATCCTATTAATGTATTTAAAAACTTAATCATGGATTTTAATATGAAGGCTACCATGAACATTTTTATTATATGAACAGTGAACAGCATTTCTCTTTCATTTTTAGTTAAGCATTTTTTTTTAGCAAAAATAAAATCTACCCTGAATATCAGCAAGGTCCATTGCCTAAAATTCAAAGATAGCAGCACTTTCAATATGGCATTGAATTAGTTTGTTTTTTGTTATTATAACAAAATATACATGGTGGGCTAACCTAATTCTTAAGAAGAAGTTTACTTGACTCACAGTTTTGGGGGCTCAAGGACATGGTACATGCCTTGATTTGATTCTGGTAACGACATCAAGGCAGATGGAACTGCAAAATGGAAAACTGTTGGAAAAAAAGATTGCATCCCTAGATAGGAAACTAGAGAGAGATCTAGGGGTCCGGCTCAGGTGTTCACGATCCACTCTTGAAAGCACTCACTCCAGGGCACCACTATCCTTTCTTTTTTTTTTTTTTTTTTTTTTTTAATTTTTATTGTAGTAATTCGTGCAATATAGCATACATCTTTGTTAAGTACAAATTGTTAACAACATATTTGCACACAATTCTCATTTGACCCCTTCCCCGATTCCCTCCCGATTCCCTCCCCATTCCCTCCCCCTCCCTCCCCCTAAGGTTCACTTCAATGAGTGACCTTGATATGATTGTGTAGGTACATCATGTCCTTTAGGGTGTCCCTCTGCCCCAAGCATCCACTATAATCAAATCAACTTCTTTGCTTATCGAGGATCTCTCTTTTTCATCTGGAGACCCTCCTATGCCCCATCTTCTCCCTAGCATCCACATATTAGGGAGAACATATGCTTCTTAACTCTTTGTGACTGACTAATCTCACTTAACATAATGTTTTCCAGTTGTATCCATTTCCCTGCAAAGAACATGATTTTATTCTTCTTTATGGCTGAGTAAAATTCCATTGTGTGTATATCCCATAGTTTTGTAATCCATTCATCTGTGGTTGGACATCTTGGCTGCTTCCATAGTTTGGCTATTGTGAATTGAGCTGCTATAAACATAGATACACATGCATCGGTCTGATAGTTTGGTTTCCATTCTGGTGGGTATATACCCAGTAGTGGTATTGCTGGGTCATATGGTAGGTTCACTCCCATTCGTCTGAGGA
>PVLC010012649.1:0-43400 GCA_004027655.1 Graphiurus murinus
GTGAAGAATTATTTACAGAAGAATTACAAATACTGTTCACTTTGTTGGTCAAATACAGCATCGTGTAGTTGTGTAGTAATTATGAAATCTTCCTTACATATATTATCATTCCAACCAATACAAAATCTAATGCAAGTATACTGAGAAAAGGACTACAATAGTAAGAAGATATCAATGGTACCAGAAGAAATTGAAGGAAGAAAAAAGATTCTTTATGGACATTCAAAATATGTAAAAGAGTGACAATAGTTATGATAGAGAACCCATGCATAAAAGTACTAAGAGAGGATAGTATGAAGGCAAAGTGTCTCAGATGGATAAAAATTAAGCGCAAATATTAGAAAGAATATGAATGGGATGGTCATTGCAAGTTCAAATTACCTCTAGTCTTCACAGTATCAGAGGGTTGCTTTGAATTAAAAGTCTCAAAGTCTTAGGTAGCAAACAGATTATTCCAAATATAAAATAGCCTGTAATTATTTAACTATATATTACAGGTATTCAATAACCATATATGCTTAAAAAGAAAAAGAGAAAGAACTCGTTTCCTATACAAAACCCACCAAGACAAGTGTGCATGTTCATTTGTATGACTTTGAACCTAACTAAGGTATGTAATTGCAATGCAACAATGAAAGTACTAAAACTATAAAATGCATAGGAAAAATAAAATATATTCCCAAAGAAAGAAAAATAAGTAAAAATCAGTTCAAGGATCCTAGAATTTAGTAAACGTATTCTATACAAATAATAATAAGCAACATTCCGTTAAGGGTTTTCAAGAATATACAGCATTGTTCTTATATTAGATCATGGTTGTTATATTCTATTGCTGTCCAATAAAGTAGCAAGGGATTGTAGCATAAAATTGACAAATAAACATAAAATATAAGGGTATAAGAATTCAAAGGTGTCATTATAATTGAACTAGAAATGCTTGAAAATGTCCTTGAATGGTCTGAGACAAAAATAAGACTTTAATATTAAGAATGAATGAATCAGCAGTTGCCATCATGAAATGTATACTTCTTTTGGGTATGCACATAAAGTCTGGGTTATCTGGATAAATATATATATTAAAAATATTCCTATGTGACCTTCTATTGCATATATATGATAATAGATGATATATAGAATGTTATATATGATACTGAATATATATGATAATACGGTGTACAAATTTTAATGTAGCATATAATATATTTGTATATTCTTATATAAACTATATATTTCTACTAGCTAGCAGAAAAAGGCACCCTGTCTAATATGTTTGATTTAATTCATTGACAGCAATTAAACATAAGACCATGTATTCTATTACTAAACAAAATTGGAATAAAAGCATCATTACAGGTCCTTGCATTTTTTGACCTTCCTATTTTAGGAGAAGTAGTCAACACTCCTGCCTGCCTAACCTTCTTTAAAGGAGTAAATTGAGGTGGTTCAACTGTTTGGAGTTACACTAGAATTATCATTCAAATGATTAATCTGGTGACTTGGAATACTATAGCAAGCAATGCTTCTTCTCCTTTCTGTTAAAGACAATAATATGCAAAAATCTTTGAAAATATTGTCACTTTAAAAAATGAGCACAGTCTTGGTAGACACAAAGGCTTACGCTTGAATCCCGGCTATGCATGTACCTTCTGTTTTAAAGTTTAGAAAGGGACTCAGTCTGTTTCTATTAGGTTTTCTCCCCATTTTAAAGTAAAAAAAAAATCAGTTTGTTGTAAGAATAGGTTGAAGTAACATATATAAACTGATATTTGTTTATTTTGCCTTGTTACAAGGAGCTTGTAATCATTAGGCATAAAATCATTTTTGAACGAGATCTTTTTCTTTCAGAATATCTATAGTTTTAAGAAGTGACTACTGTCCTATCTAGTAAATGGTAATGACCATGTGACGTATGATGCTAACAAGTCTCATTTAAAACTATTTCATACTTATCCTTAAATATATAACATACCGTCTTTATTTTTATCACTGTAGACACAATAGTAGCTAAGATAAAGTTAGTGTTCAATAAATGTTTAATTAATGACTAAGTAATAAATTTATTCATTGTTTTGATATTGTCTTTAGAAGAGATACAAGATAATGATAAGGTATAAGACTTGCAAAAGAAGGACCTAGGTTTGAATTCTAACCTAACTGCTTCCAACTTGTACCACCTGGAATAGTTACCTTGCCTTTTTAGGCCTAAGTGGCTATTAAATTTCAAAGCGAATACTTTTTTGGATATTATTGTGAAAGTATGTCATATAGAGTAGATACTTGAGGAATATTTAATAAATCTGAATCATGATGTTGATGGCTTCATCATTATGAACACAAAACATTTTGCTATGCAATTTTTAAATATGCAGTACTAGAGCAAGCATTCATACATAATTTCTGAGCTTGTACTCAGAATATCAGCTTTGGCCAAAATGGCCACAGATAGACAAGGTTCTTACCAATAAACCCTGCCTCTGACCTGTACAGCTTTTAGCATGACATATACATATCCTGAGGAAACAAAAGGATATACCTTACGCTGGATAATTACTTGCTACCTTATACAGAATCTAGTTGGCTACTGTTTTTATTTTAATTTGAGCCTCTTTCTACTATTCCAATGTTGTCACCAGTTATTACATCTTCCATTCTAAATTGTCATATATGTTAATCTCCAACCTTTGACTCCTTTCCTGCCATTGCATCACACTTTCTAATCTCTCTTATTTATTCTCTTCTGTCTCCTTTCATTGCTCCTTATGTCTTTGATGTTTCATGTGACCACCAAGATGCAGTCTTCTCTTACTACTGGTAAATCTCTCTAATCACCATCAGTCTACTGAGCATCAAGCTTGTCTTTCCACCCCCTATGCATACTCTGGGTCTGCACTTGAATAGCTGACATCTCTTTTGGTGTGCTTCTACTTCCAGATGTGGTGTCATTTCATTTGTGTATTAGGCTTAACAAGAAGAAAAGCAAGTACCTCTATTAAATATAATCTTTAAAATATGAAACATATGTTCAGTGAATATTTTATGTAGGGCCACAAATAATTGGGAAAGTGATTTAAATGGGGGAAAAGCATACCCACATTAGTAGGTAAGATGCATCAATAAACCTCAGATTAAGCCTGCGTGGTGGCGCACGCTTGTAATCCCAGAATTTGGGAGGCTAAGACCAGAGGATCCAGGTTCAAGGCCAGTCTCAGCTACCCAGTGAGGCACTCCACAACTTAGTGAGACCTGGTTTCAAAATAAAGAATAAAAAATAGGGCTGGGGGTATAGCTTATAGCTCAGAGGTAGAATGCCCCTGAGTTCAACCCCCAGTACCGCAAAAAAAAAAAAAAAAAAAAAAAAAAGAGAGATTAGAAGAAAAGTATTAACTGATATAAATTTTGTGTTTACTATGGATTTTGTACTGTAGTATTTTACATGCAATATCTCATATACTCCACAGAGTTCTGCCAGGGAGGTAGAGCATTTGATCAATTACATAGCCAGTTAAATAAAGAAGCAGGAACTCAAACTCTGGTCACTCCTATTATGGATACCTCAAAGCATGTCCAATCTCAATAAAACTGAACAATTACAATAGAATACATTTGTGTATGAGCAAAAGTAATTCTTCATATCTATTAATAATGTGTACCTATTATATCATATTATTGATAACAAAATTTATCAATGACATAAGCTTAAAAAAAATCCATTATCCAAAGATCCATATAAAATTTCCTTTTGTGAACATATTTTCCACAAAAATCCCTTGACCTCATTGCATACCAATGTATAGACCTTCTTCCATCTTCTAAAATAATCATAAGTGGACCGGTGACTTTGAAGGAAGACATTCACCTGAGTGAAAAATGTTATTTCAGAGTTGTAATTTGTACAGTATGTATCACTTCATCATAGGAAAGATATAGGTTTAGAATAATTCTCCTTATTTAATGACAATAACTTCTACAAAGGAAATGTATTTCCTCTTATTGTAGTTGTCTACGGTGAAAATGCTGGTCTTAGTTTTATGCTATTCCAAAGGATTTAAAGTTTTAAATAATTTGATTAGAAGTCACTCAACTAGCCTAACATTTACCTCTCTCCCTTTCTTCCTTTCTTCTTCCATTTCTTCATGTTACACTCAGGGTTAGAGCATGGTTAGACTATGCTAAACACCATTTTAAGCAGCAAAGTTGTCATTTCCTAGTCAACTGATCAATTACCCAAGATATGAATTTGAAAAAGGTGACACATAAATAAAAAATATCTAAATATATTTTCCTATAAAGATATTAAGTCTATAAGATTAGCAAAACTTTATGGCCCCTTTGATTTATTCTTTTAATATCCCTATATAATAGGATGTTATATTATTGGAGAGAATATACAGTGCCTTCTTATGATAGGGCTTATATTTATAACATTTCTTAAATAAATTTAATATATCTAAATTTAATTTAGTTGCATAGGAGGAAATGGTTTCTGAAGACAAGAGAACACACATTTTCCATAGCACTTTCAGTCATTCAGAACCTCTTCATGCTTTATGACAGTAGCTACATTTAAAAACAAACCAAAAAAAGCAAAAAACAATAATGCAAAACAAAATAAAATCTATCATGTAGCATGAGCATGGGCACTGGACCTGTGTCCAAATGACTTCATGAGATTAGGTAAAGAACAGTTTCATTTGGTTCTGGATTGAAAAGGGTTATAAACATCTTCCTTAAATTGAGCAAATTACTAGCTATTTGGAAAGTACAATGCATTGGCTTCTATTCAAAAGAGGAACACTTAATGTGGGCAACACTGCCAAATTCCTCTTTTGCTTTATTCCCCTTTTCTTAGAGAATGTGATTAAGAGACCAGGTTCTATGCCAGCTGGATGCTTAAGAGCATTCAAGGTCTTCTGTCAGGATTTAGAACTTGATATGGCTTAGAAACCACTATGCTAATAGATAACCTCCTCAACATTATAAATCAGAGCCTTATGACCACATTAAAATTCTATCAGCTAGTATCAATACCCTGTGGTTTATATAGTACTGTTAAACTACCTCGGGGAGATGGTGGGAGGTTGGAACAATACAAAATTCTGCTCTAGTTTGGGGTGGGTAGTTACTTTTTACATTTGAGAGTTATTCATCCATAGAATGGCCAATTCTCTCTACCTCTCTTATTTCTATTGATTTTGTTTAATTGAAGCCTTAGGAAAAAAGGAGAGGAGGTTCCATGAGTTGAAGTAGAAACAGAAAAGTTAAGAGGTCACAATAGACCTTTTGCTAGTCTGAACTGCTCTTGGTACCTGATAATTATAATTTCAAAAAGCAATTATATAATTGCCCTTCTATATAATTTAAAATCTTGAATGTTCTTAAAATTATAACAACATCTCAAAATATTACAACTGGACTCTTGTCTTTTAAAATTCTGCTAAAAACCACAGTAAGAAATACATGTCAAATCTTAACAGCACATACATGTGCACACACACAAATATACACAAAATAAAGGTTTAATAAAACTATTTAAGTCTACTATGCACAGTGCCTTATATTTTATACAGTATGTCTTATACTAAATATACCATTCGTACCCAGGATATTTTCTAGCAGACAGTTTCTTGCTATTCAAAAACACTGGTTGTTTCCAATGTCTATGTCTTAACCTACTAAGACTTTTGCAAGAATTACTTAAGATAGAGATTGTTAGTATATAGACTCAATCAAGGAAAAACTTGTTAAGCCTGCAGATTCAACCAGTATTAAAAATTTTACAAGTATTAAAACATGAAGCAAAAAACCCAAGGGAAAATTGATTTATTACTTCACTTATACTTCCATTGATGTATTAATTCAAAAATTAGTGGATATTTCATTCATATGTGCAAGGTACAGTGCTGGGCCCTAGAAAGAGATGAACAAAAATCATGTCAGCTAAAAATCCAAGTGTTTGTCTAATCAAAATATAGCAAAGGACAGAAAGTACATTTTGGCAAAATCACCAGAAACTACTATTTCTTCTGGATCTTGTATACTGTGCCACTGTTAATCCCATAATAGGAACAGTAGAGTCATTGAAATCTAACTTGATGGTGATTATTCCTATGTAGAAACACCTAGGTTCTTAGTCTCTGGTAGTATGGAAAGTTCTTGTTTTCACTGGTTAATTTGAAACATAAAATATCTGACAAATAGAATGTGATGCAAATTAAAAACTATTTTAGAAAAGCACATGGTCAGGTAATATGATGCTCCTAGGGAAAAATATAGTGTTATTTTTATTTTCCCATTGAACATGTAAATAGCAATCTTTAATGAATGGATCAGCAAAGCTTTGAAAAAGAATGACTGAAATTGGGAAGTCAACTTCTCTCTCGACTCAGAACTCCTCTCTTAGAGCATCCCTGAAAGAAGATCATTTCATCAATGATGATTTTATATTTACTTATTTATGTATTTTTGTATTCATTTATTTTTATTGTGGTACTGGGGGTTGAACATGGGTATTCTAACTCCAAGCTACATCCCCAGCCCTATGATTATTTTTTATTTTGAAACAGGGTCTCTCTAAGTTGCTGAGGGCCTTGCTAAATTGCGGAAGCTAGTTTTGAACCTGCTATTCTCCTGTCTCAGCTCAGTCTTCCAAGTACTAGGATTACAGGTGTGTGGTACCAGTTCCAACTCAATGATGGATTGTGTGTGTGTGTGTGTGTGTGTGTGTGTTACTAGAGATTGAACTCAGGGGCATTCTACCTCTGAGCTACATCCCCAGTCCTATTGTTGGTCTCACTAAATTGCTGAAGCTGGTCTTGAACCTACAATCCTTCTGTGTTAGCCTTCCAAGTACTGGAATTGCAGGCATGTGCCACTACACCCAGCTCTCAATGAGGGCATTAAATTAACATTTTTCCTGAAAATTATAGAGAAATAAATCAGGAGTAGGGCTTAATGGTGACTGGTTTCTTTATTGGAGTCAACAGAAGTGGCTTATCCATACTGGAAACCAACATACATGTCTTTCTGAAAATATTCTGGAGATGTGAGAGGGAAGTCATTGGTCACCACATCATCTAATTCTTTGTTAAGGGCTAGAGAAAAAAAAAATCTACTTTTGAAGCTTCCCATTACTCTTTTGAGAACATCATTTACTATAATGTTTTAATTTGTGACATTTTGAAGAAAGACATGGTAGAAGAGTGACCTGATTTTTCATCAGAGGATTCCATTAATTTGAAAGACTAGTTTCTACAACAGTCAAATACTTGAATTTTGAGCATTGCTACACTCATATCCATCATAAGAAATGAGAAACATTGGGTGGCTTCTTAGGTATTAAGCTGCATGAAAGAAAACCCTTTAATTCCTATTGATTTCAATAGGCAACACTATGGGGATTTTCTTAGCATTTTGATCACATATCCACAAGCAAGGTTTAGTCCTAGTTTTCTTTTGCTTTACTTGAAAAACAATGATACTGTACTATTGAATTTTTTCAATATATACATCAGGTTCTTTATTTCCCACTCATAAAAATTACATATTATCTTCTGGATTTACTTATTTAATTGTATGTTAATTCAATATTTATACATTTGGTTTATTATTTTCCCCATAATCTGGGTATGAAAAAGACAATACGTCCATGTCTCTTCTTTATAATATGCCCCCAGTGTCGTTATTGCTAAACTTCGATGCATGCATGTCTCTTTAAATAACTATTACATCTATTGCTAATAGGCAACATTTATAGCACCATGGTAAAGTAGTCATTCCATGAAATATAATTAAAATCACTGAAACTATTACTTTTCACTACGTATCAATTGGGCCTCTAAAAGCACCACTAAAACCATTCTGGATATTTAAAATAGAGGTGATTTAATGCAGGGAATTTATTATAAATGGGATGGAATTCTTAAGAAACCAAAGATACTGGTGAGATAATGCAGTGTACAGTAATAAAAGGAAGTCACTACTACTCCTAGGCTGGAGGAATACAGGGTAAGGGAGTAAACACAGTCCAGAAGCTAGTTATCAGGTGGAAGCTAGCACACAGAGGTTTCGTGTGAGATGGAAATATTGTTGGACATTACCTTAAACAATGAAAGAGAGAAAAGAGAAGAAATTCCCTGGATTCTCACTTTGTCATGTTCTTGTCTCTCCTCAAACTACCTTGCATTAGCCAATCACAGCCTGAAAACAGTTGGCTTGGAAATCTAGGAAACACAGCCGGAGGAATTAGCTCTATCTTCGAGAGTCAGTGACACAGAACAGGAAAGGATGAAAGAGAGGCCTGGTCAATCAGACACACAATTGACTGACACAGACTATGATGTGACCTTTTTTCTGACTTCTTTAGAAGTGGAATATTACAGAATTAACTTATTCTTAACTTATTCCATGAAGCAGTGTAATTATAAAACCAATCCATTTGAAATTAGCAGTTCATTAATATGCTTGAGTGCAAAGATTTATTCAACAAAATGGACTTTTCAATTCGATTGTTCTGAACTAAAAGATAGGACACAAATGGTGTTTTGTTTTTTTTTTTTTAGCTGAGGATAGAACCCAGGGCCTTGTACATGCTAGGCAAGTTCTCTGCCACTGAGCTAAAACAGCAACCCCTGGCAAAAATAAAATTATCCAAGGAAGTTGAAATTATGTTGTTCTTTAATAAAGGTTATATATTACTACACCAAGTAACATATCATACTAAAGAATAGTTCTGAAAAATGACTAGAGTAACTTTCTTTCATTTTCCTCCATATTCTGGAACATATTTTTCCAAAAGGGTCTCATTATGGCAATCTATTCCAGTACTTTTGTTTCTATTTTTCTTTTTTCTTTTTGGTAGTGGGGATTGAACCTAGGAGCATTCTACCTGCAAGCTGCAAGCTACACCCCTAGACCCTTTTTCTATTTATTATTTTAAAACACAGTCTCAGGTGAAATGTCACTAAGTTGCTGAGGTTGGTGTAAAACCTGAGATCCTCCTGTCTCAGCCTCCTAAGTTCTGGGATTATAAGCATGCACCACCACACTGGGCTTATCCCTTTTCTTTTAAAGAAGGAAATGACTTCAGAATTTTGAACATATTTATTCAATGACACTTGAATAACCACATAGGCTTTTAAATAATGTGTTGGTGTTCTAAATTGAAAATGCCAATATAAATGAAGTTTATTTGGACTATGCAATGCATCAATGTGTAGAAACAACTCAACAGTGTGAGACTTTCTAATGATATTCCCAAAGTACAGCAGAATTGACTTTTACTGTCATTAGTAATTTTGCATTCTTGTACATTAATCATTTAATTTATTATAACCAATAGCATGCGTTTCAAACCAATATTAATTAATATAGTCTAATCAAAAGGCCAAATGTATTGGACAAATAGGCTGAGAAAGAATAAATACTTGTCACATCCATTTATAAATCTATTTGCAACAGTTTTGTGGCTTCATATGGAAATGTCTTCTGTAGAAATGTGCTCTGTGTTGTAAGCAAAAATGCCGTTCCTTATTGCAATATCATGTCATATATCATATAACTTCCATTCAAATCCAATGCACTAAAACGACAGAGTTGTGTTCAGTTTTGCTAAAATAAAAGAGGATATCATGTTTAAAAAAATGAATCTCTTTTCCTTCCGTTGATTAAAGCATGACAAGTAGATAATAGGATATTTTGAATTAATCTCGGGAAGGTGGCTAAAAATGCACAAAATTCATACAGAAAGGTTGAATGAGAAACAGGTTGAAAAATTAGCTTAAAAATGACATGTGTTCAAAAAATGTGCAGGGACGATGGGGAGGATATAAATGAGGATGTTCACAGTGTTGTTTCCAAAGAATATTAAACATTTTCAACTTGCTTATACAACAATATTTGTTAATAAGGTAAGAATAAAGTAGTTGATTGACATTAAAGTAATTACAAAATTATATATAAAAAAGCCTGAAATATGTGTATTTTTCCAGAGTAATGTTTGCCTATATTCTTTAGTTCAACACTCCCTAAAGTATGAGCAATGTGATTCCAGCATCTCCTTCTCTCACCCCTTGACACAGTAATTCTGACCTTCCATGTAGTATAAAATGCAACTTGAAAACTGGAGAAAAAGTTCATGTTTCCAGACACAGATTAACACATTTTATTAAGAATTAAATACCATAGATATCAAATGTAATAGCAAAGTCTATATTTAGTAAGTTCATGGAGACACTTTGTATTTGCAGAATATTATAATATACTTTACATTTATGTATTTTCTTAAGTCCAACATTTAGGTAAAATAAGTATGCATTATTATATACAATAGATGCACCATTAAATATCAAAAGATTCAAATAGCTCAAGTGAATCCTTCAGAAATTTAATAGTGTATAATATTATTCGCTAACCTTAAAAGGTGAAGTTAAGATGATAAATATGTTGAAATTATTAAATGGAATTTCATTATAAATCCTCTACTTAAGCTAAATGGAAAAGATTACAGAATGATAGCTATAGCTAGTAGATTACAGAATGGCTTTCCTTTGGTTATAGCTCCACTTAAAGAAAGTTTTGTTTTCTGTAATTCTCTTCTTAGAAACAGATATCCCAGCACTTAGAAGATTTTAAAAAAATGTATCACTTGACCTTTAAACTTCTATCACAGTAATGTAACCACAAGCAACAGAGTCACTGACTGGCATATTTGCACTTTTAGGCCTTTGGGTACTTAAAGTTATTTGATAACTGCTATGCCACTATTTGCTTTTTATTAGACACTTTGAAAAATATATTACAAATGGAATATATTTTGTAAAGCTTGGTAAATGATACCATGTGATTCAGTTAAGCACTTGATTCATGTACTTTGATGGGGAGGAGAGTTGATTTTGTTTTGTTTCCTAATGAATTAGAGAATAACATCAGATATGATTTTAAGTACCCAAATAAAAAAACAAAACTATGAGACTGCACTCTTGATGAAAAATATAGCACCTGAGTTGCCCACACTCTATTAGACCTTAAGTCCTATCTGTTTTTGCATATGAACAAAGCAAATACCAGATGCAAAAGAAGTCAGGAAAAATAACTGACACGATTAAACATTTTTATGCAGAGAGAATTTTTCATAAATAAATGTTAATTTATTTTAATGCAATGGGCAATGTAAAAATTTCAGCAATTGGATAGTTCCTAGAAAATTATAAAATTAACATAAGCAAATCGGGATGAAAAGTGATGCTGATAAAATTTGCCTCCTATGACAGAAATGATTATTTATTATTTAAAAACTTATAAATTGGTTAGAAACATTGTTAAGAGAAAGAGCTCTTATTCTCTTTAAGAAGTTTTAAAAATCAAAAGTTGCCTAAAATAAGATACAGAAAAGCTCAGGACAGGGCATATGAATTGATGAGGCACAGTGTCCAGAAAGTAAACAAGGACAGCACCAAACCAACAGCACTGGAAAGACACTGTTCCCATAGGTTAGGAAAGCTTTACTGTGGGAAGCAAAGAGTGAACTAAACACAGGTCTCCTGGAAGCAGAACATTGATCCAGCTATTTTAATTAACCATACTATTTATTAGATTGCTCTTTAGGAAACAAAATGCCATGATATAACATCAAAAGATGAGCAACCTACCAATCAGTTAGGATGAGAATGGTATTTGCTCACTACATAGAAGCAATATGCTACTACACACACATGAATATCATAGTTTCCACTATATGTGTTCATAGCCTCTGAAGGAATATTTTTCCTTACCACTGTTGTTCAAACTTGCAGAAGAAACTTAATATGTAAAGTAAATGTAGGTTTAATTTATGTCCTCTATGTGACCAAGTGTTCACCAACTAACAATGAAAAGTTATTTTACTATAGTGTAACAAAAAATTTGTTACTTCTGTATACTCAGTTGTATTCATAACAAAGATGAATGCATAGTATGAAAACATACATTATTAGTATATAGTAGAAGTTACAATAGTATTCAATGCAAATACGGACTCATAAGCATGTTTCAAAAGGTATAAGTCATACACCACGCCCACATCATTAAATTTAAAATATGTTGCATGATTCAAACAGAAATGTACCCCCACTCTCTTTCACCTTAGACATGCCATGTACACTGATTTCCTGCCATCTACACTTATAAGCCAACTACCACCCAGTGGAGAGAAAGAATATCTTTCAGGAAGATTTGAGGTGTATGTCAGGTGGGGGTGTCAGAGAGAAGGGAGGGCACTGGGAAATGAAGAAATATAGCATTCAGGCATGTTTAGAGCTGATCATCAATTTGTGTTTTCACAGGAGAGGGAATGTTTCCAGAAGCTCACTCTGCACTGTTGCTTAGAAGTAAGAATAGGCTAGGATTTTATTAATGACAAACCATTTCAATGCTCAAGCTCAGGGAAAAGAAAGGAAGAAAGGAGAGGAGAGGAAAGAAGTAAAACTGAAGACCAGACCGGAAGGAGGGAGGAAGGTTGGATGAAGGGGGGAGGGAGAGAGGGAGAGGGAGAGGGAGAGGGAGAGGGAGAGGCAAGAGGTGGAGGGAGAGGAGAAGGGAGGGACAGTATGTACACATGTGTGAGTGTCAATGTGTGGAGCAGAGAAGGAGTGTGTGTCTTTTAAACCAACAGTGAGAGAGAACCTGAACATATGTTAGTGAAAGTAGTTTTTACAGTGTGGAAGTGCCAGTGTATGTGAGGATGTGTGTTCATAAAAATGAGATTTAGGAGGGTGAGAAAATGGTATTGGGGGGGGGGCAGGACCCTGTATGTGGGTGTGACAAATAGGGAAGACCATGGGGAGAGGACTGTAGGAAATGGGAGTCAAAGGGAAGATGAAGCACAGAATAAAGGCATTAATGAGGATGAAAAATTAGGGGGAAAAAAGGAGGGGAGGGAGTTAAATAAGTGGACTAGATAGTCCCCTGGAGATAAAAAGGAGGATAAATTTAAAGAGGAGGGAAAACAAAACACACAGGGGGGAAAAAAAGGATGAAATGAGGCAATGGTGGGAAAAGAGAAAGAAGAAAGTAGAGAAAAAATGGAAAAAAGAAAGAGAAGTGAAAAGCTGGTGAAAGGAAAGAAAGCTAAAGAGTGGGGAGGGGGGCGGGGGGAGGTGAGCCTAAGTGTCCATGTGAGAGGGGAAATAAATGGAACAGAGAGCCAGCAGTTTGGAAAAGTCGCTTATGCCAGAGTAAAATAAAAACAAACCTGATAAACTTGTCAGACTCTGCAAGAGTACCCCATGACGGTAAAACACAGACCTTGTGAATTGAGTTTCAAAGTGGCACCTGCCCCTCCTTCTAAACCTGACACTTCACTCATCCCCAGGCTACTTGGCTTCCCGGGAAAGTGCTTTAGCATCCCGAGTCCAGCTTGCTACCCGCCCCAGCAGAAAGAGGTCTAGGTTCTGGGGCGCATCAGCACCTGGATTTCTCTAGACGTGGTCTTTTGATAGTGAGCACAACCAGTATTCCTGTTCGGTTTAAAAGAGGCTACGGGGGGGTAGAAAGAGACAGAAAGACACACTGAGACAAGTACGAAAAGCACGCCGTTCTTCCTACCTAAGCACCGCCGTGTCCCCTTTTCTGACCATCATGTTGTCCACGGCCGCCCAGGGGAAGTCCACACTCTGTCCAGCCGGGAGGCAGGAGGGTAGCAGGCAGCACAGGCTGAGGAGCACCGCCGCCAGCCACTGGTTCGAGCAACAAGCACCCTGCACCAACAGCATCATGTCCATCCCTGCTAGGGCTGCTCACTCTCCAGCAGCTTTCAGCTCGCACTCCCCCACCCCCTGGTGCTGGCGAGTCTTCCCGGGAACCAGGCGGCGCGCCACAGGATTTTTTTTTTTTTTTGAGTGGGTGGGTGGGTTTCTTTTCTTTCTTTCTTCCCCCCTCCTAGTTGTTGGGTGTTGTTTCTTTTTTCTGCCTCTCCTCCTCCTCCTCTTCACTTTCCCTCCCTCCCTCCCCTCCCTCCCCCTGGCGCCGCACTACACCTCCTCTCGGTTGCTTTTGGCCGCGTCCGGAGTGTGTCTAATTCTCGGGCGGCTCGCACACCATCTAGCGAGGAGGCGAGCGCGCCGGCGAGTGCGGGAGGAGGCGCGGCGGCGGCGGGGCGAGCGGCGGCTGCAATCGCTGTAGCAGCAGCCACGGCAGCAGCAGCAGCAGCAGTAGCAGTAGCAGCAGAGGCAGAAGCAGCGCGGGGCGCAGCGGCCGCCGCCGGCCCCCGGGCTCGCGCGCGTTGCCAAGCGGCCGTTTCCTTAGCAACCCCGCCCGGAGATTGAGGATGAAACAGGGAGGGGGAAAAAAAAGATTAGAAAAAGAAGGAAAACAAAAAAATGCATAGAGATGATGCTTAGAGGTATATGACAATTGTGCAAACTGGGGGCTAGAGATGCGCCATAGACTGAAGGTTTCGGGCCCTCGCTTTCCTAGGCTCTGGAGGGATGCTTTGCTAGAAAAGTCTGTTGGGCCGGGGTGGAGCGTGGCGAGGGGCACTTTCCTCTTCCTCCGCGGTGCGTTTCACCTCCCGAGGCACCGTAAGTTTAAAGTGCTCCAAGTTGTGGCCGGCGCCATCATGACGCCAACGACTGTGAGTTGTTGTCGTTGATTTGTTTTTAATCTTGCCCGGGTGGTCGCGCTATAGTTAATAAGCTGCTAACTAGTTCTCCCTTTACCCCTTTTCGGGAATGGATAGACAGTGGCAGGACCACTGATTTTTGCAGGGACACGAAAGGGGGTGAGGCCTTGCGGGTTGAGGAGCTGGCGTGGCTGTGGGGTCAGCCAACGTGGACTGGAGGACAGGAGGACACCTGCCCTTTATTTGTACGTCTTGACACGTGTGTGTGTGTGTGTCTGTGCGTGTGTGTGCGGCGGGGCTAGTACGGTCAACAAGGAGTGTATGCGTGTGTGTATATGTGTGCACGCGCGTGACGGGGAGTGTGTAGTACGCGTGCGGGGCGTGAGCACAGGCTGGTGTGCGCGGCACGCAGGCGCGCTGGGAGGGACGGGGCGGGCCGTGCTGGGCTGCAGAGTCGGGAAGAGACCGCAATCAAGTGTTTTAATTGTGTAGAGCCAGGCAGTCCTGTTATGTAAGAGGCAGTTTAACCCATTGGCGCCTATCAGGCCAAATGATCAGCGCCTCCGAATCAAGGCTGCGCCAAGTTATCCAGTTTAAAGAGACACTGAGTTATATACATATATTTTTAACAGTCTCAAAACAGGGTTGTCCAGGTTTCCTTCACAGCCGCACGGAGCCGAAAGCTTGGCTCTGCACGCCGCAGCTGCTCACTCTGCTGTTGTAAGCCGTCTTCCTTCCCCCCAGGGCAGAATGGAGTGCTGTACGTGGGACCATGTTCTTCCCCTTTTTATTCTCCCCTTCTTGAACTCATTTTCAGATTCAAGATTCTTTAGCAATTCCGGGCCATTTACAAATCAATGAGAGAGCTGGGGCTGGAGTCCACAGCAGTTATGCCAATCAATCGTATTTAGTGAAGAGTTAGGGGAGCAGGGAAGCGGAGAGAAACAAGTAATTAAAAACAAATGAGCCCCTCCTCAATTATTTTCCTCTTCCATCCCTCCACCTTTAACACTGGTTGAAAATATATTCTTTGCCTCCCCCTAAACCCTCCACTCAGAGACAAAATAAATAAAGCAAACCCTTGCGCTTCCTATCTCCTTCCCCATAATGCTAGCCGGGTCCTTTGGCAGAGCGCACCAAAGCGATAAACTCTGCAGGGGTCAGCATCCGGCTTCCTCCCCAGCCAGAGCTCTTTACGAGGCGAGCAGGGAGTCGTTTTGCTTGGTGGTAGAGGTTCGCTGAGGGATGTTTATCGCCAGGCACGAGGATATATGGGGAAAGGGAAGGGTTCCCATCACCTGTGACCACCCAGATTGACTAGATCGAAGAGTCTCTAACCAGCAACACCTCCCGGCTAAACTAACACCCCATGCTCCGCAATTAACCAAGAGGTTTGCAGCAGGAGTTACTGATGTTATTAGTATTCAGGCTTAATTCTAAAACCCGGCTCGGAAATTGAAAGTGCAATAGTATGCAGCCGCATTTTGGAATGTCAATAAAATGTTAGTCATTTGCAGATGAATGAAAACATTTTCTTTACCGTCTGGTGTGCTAGGGAAATAATTGTCAAATGACAGACTCTTGCTAATATTGATGCCAAATACCTAGATGACACTGTCGTCTTGTTAACTAAATTTTTTTTCTTTCTGGTGTGGCATACTGATGGATAAAGCTTAAAATTATCTGGGACAAACGCGGGATTAGAAGAATTGATGTGTCACATACATGGGCAAAACTATCCGGTATTATACAGTGTTTTCGCTAGAGATGAACTAGATCCCAGTGAAGAGAAGCAGAAGGCGCAGCTTCCGGCAGGGTGACTCAGTTTAGTGCTATTTAATGCAGGCATAGGAGTGCCAGCGTTTTCTAGTACACGCTATGAAATGAATCCTTTCCTAACTGCTATTTCCCAGAGATCAGACATCTTCAGTGTCCGCAGAGGGGAGGGGGTATTCTGTGACCATAGATGGAGCCATGTAGCAGTTTTAATACATACAACAACCCCTCAGGCTTGTAAAGGGAAACTGGAGCCACTTCTATTTAAAGGCAAAGAGTTCCTTTCCTTATTTTTAGTACCTATCTCAGCTTTTATTCACGGATCCAAAAGCTCTTAACTCTCACAGAACCCATCCAAAGAAAGCAATGACTACACCTAGTTTATCGATGGGTGGTCTAGTGGCGAGATTATTTACAGATAGGTCACTACTAGTTAAAGTGAGTGCAGGAATGTAGGATAGGATAGCCCCTCTTGCCCTCTGTATTTCTGCTATCCTCCGAATGAAGAGGAAAATGATTTTAAAAGCTTTTTATGACATTCTTTCCCCTTGACCCTTCTAAGGGCATATATCTGAGAGGATTTTACAGGGTTTCCAGTATTTGCTTTGAGGCCCTAGAGTTCTTCCAAGCAGAGACATAAATCCTGGAAATCTTGGCTCCTTTTGAGGAAAAGCCAGAACAAAAACAAATGACAACAACAAAATGAGAGAGAGAAAACCTCCTAGTATCAAGAGTAGGTAAACAGTATTATTTTCACCTTTTTAGATAGTGAAGATTGGATTGGGTATAATGGGGTTCCTCCTTGGCCAGAATTTTTAGAAACTAACATTGGTATTAATTCTTTCATAATTGTGTGTTTTATATTGTTTTTAAACCTCAACTTCTAGTATGTGAAGAAACATAATACGACCAGTGTGGAGTTGGTTCAGAAGGAAAAGGGTGGATCCTGATGTTACAGCTCATTATTTTTATCACCCAGATCAATTTACACACTTTTCTTCATTCCCTCTGACCTATATTTTGGATCATTCAGGGGTGTTGGTATAAGGAAGGATACTATTATAAAGTTTTGTTAATTCATAAACCCTTATTTATTTGGCACTGTAAAGGAATTTGTTATTATGAAAACAATTAGAAAATAAATTCATATTGTGATGTGTGTGTGTTGTGGGGATACTGGAGATTGAACTCAAGGACATTCTTCCTCTAAACTTCAGAGCTACACCCCCAGCCCTATTTCATTCATTTATTTACTTATTGGAACAAGGTCTCACTAAGTTGCAGAGGGGCTTGCTAAGTTGCTGAGGCTGGCCACAAACCTCCCATCTCAGCCTTCCAAGTATTAGAATTATAGGATTGTGCCACCATGCCTGCTGAGGCTTCACATTTTGTTTTGTTTTGTTTTGATAGTGAATAAAGCTAGATCCATCTTTCCTGTTATTAATGTATGGGCATGAGAAGCTTTAGCCAAGACATAACCCAGCACCTAATGGAAAGTGCGAATGAGAGCACTTTGTAATTCCTGAAGGAAGTCAGTCAGGGTGCCCTTATAAACAGGACATATGAATAATAGCTCTCTAACTTGGTCTATAATTGATTCTCTATTTGAGTTAAATGGCCTTAAGCTTGGAGCACTTTGCCAACTAAAACTGACCTTTAGTGGTGCTTTTCAAATCAGTGTGAGATGTGCAAAGCTCAGGAAATTAGGGGATTTCTCAATGTAGGCTCTTCTGACATTTTGGGCCAGGTAATTGTCGGGACTGGTCTGTGTGTAGGAAGATGTCTAACAGCATCCCAGCCTTCACTCATTAGATGCCAGCAACACCAGTAGATGGCAGTAGGTATGACAGTCAACATTTTTCCTGATACTGCTCTGTGTTCTGTGGATTGAGGTCATGGATCATCCTAAATTAAGAACCATTGCATTATAGGTTACAGTTCTAAAAATACACACCATATCCTCCTTTTCAAATAAAAATGAAACAGTTTATGACCAAAACAAAAATTTATTTGATTTCTGTAACTATAAAAGTCGCTTCTCATCAGTTCATACTCTGCATTTACTTTCTCTATAATGGAGTAGCCCCAGTTAGCACAGATACACTGAATTAATGACTGACTATAATAAAATATCTTTCTATAATTTTTCCCATGTATTGTAGGAGACCTGCTCTGACAGCACTGCCATTACAATATGCAACTGCAATGTCTTCTATATTGTTGGAACACATACTTTGGTTATGCATGGTTTGAGTATAAATGCTACTATAAAGCAGGGTTGGTGGGAAAGCTCTTAGCTTTAAGCCAGAGTTGAATTTATAGCTCTCCTTTTTAAAATAAATTGCCATTTTGTGGTTTCCAAGTAAAAGTATGAGTAGATGGTAAGCTTGTTGACAGCCAAATTTCACTTAAATTTTGGTATTCTTTATTTTGTGACAGCTGCAGGAGACACACTCTTAGGAATAGGTATTGCATAAAGGAGATGGAAAACAAAGCCATTCCCCATCAAATCACTCTATTTAAAGAGCATATAATTCATTCATTTACCAGGTATCTATCAACTATCAACTTTGAGGGTAAGCAAAAAAGTACTAACTATGTATATACATCATTTGGGGAACATGGGGATGCCTACTCAACTTTCAAAGTTCTTCCAACCATACGCATCAAATGATGCAGAAGATTTACCTAAATACTTAAACATGAAAGATAAATCTTGTAGCAATCATGGGTAGAAATCATTTCTAAGTACTGAAGATTTTATTATTTTAGCTTGTAAGATAACGACAGCTTTAACTACATTTTATTACAAATTTGCATAGATTCCAGAAAAAAAAAACAATAATCATTTTTTAATATTATTCTCTTCATTTCCCAAAAGTCTTTAAGAATCTCAAGTGAGTCTATTTTAAAAAATCAAATTTATATTTTTATTGGAATATGAAGAATATAAAATCTTATTTTCCCAAGTATTTCAATTTATTATGTTATTTCATGTTATTTGCTAAAACTTATGATTCTTGTGACTGATATATTTATTTTATATATTTTCAGACTCTACTATAACTTTTACCTTTGTCATATTATCACTTTTTTTCTATAATTATTTTACAGTGTATAGAAGGGAAATATTTAATTGTGCTTGCTTATGAAGAAATCTTGACAGGAATAGGTAATTTTGAATTTTGAATAATTTTCACTATTAATATAGTTTTCATTAAACAGGAGGGTAAAAACATAGCATACAGATATGACCCTAAGCAGAAAAAAACCTATAGCCCTTTCATTCCATGACCATTTCCATCAAGTATTGGGGTTGTTATTGTTCCTGTTGTAAGTTATGATACTCATAGGCAGCAAATAATTGGTTTTGCTTAAGACTTGAGTAAACTATCCAGGTTTGAAGTGAAATAAGTTTAAAGAACTACAACAAAAAAACCTTTCCAAATATAACAGCAACAAATGTTCAGATATTTTAAAATTTTTGTCCTGAAATATAACACACTTGTAGCAATACATTTTCAGAAAAGTACATAAAATATAAAGCAGAATTATAATTATATATTGATTCTCAGTGAAGTATTAGTTTGAATTAGTATCTATTTAATTCTATTCTGATTAAGAAATAAAAATCCCCCCCAAATCCCTTGCAAACCCTGTCTAAATCATGGTCTCTGTTTTATATTTTTCCTTTTAAAGTAACCACTATAATTATTTCATAGTCATCATTTCCTCATCTTTACTTTTTTGCCACTTTATATTTCATGACTCTGAAACAATAGCTTGTCTTTATATATATTCTTACAAAAACATTTTCACTTCATATACTACATAACTACACTGTCTATGTATATATACTACGGAATTACACTATATGTATACTATATGTGTGTGTGTGTGTGTGTGTGTGTGTGTGTGTGTGTATGTGTGTGTGTTAAACCTGGTTTCTTGTCCTGAACATTATGTTGGGATCCCATTGTTCCACTGAGCAATATTGTTTCTTCATTTTTGCATCTATGTAGCATTTCACAGAATGACTATGCAATTACATGTATATCCATTATATTGTTGGCAGACAGTTATGTTTTATATTGTCTATTCCACACAGTGAT
Organism: Graphiurus murinus; assembly: GCA_004027655.1. Lineage (NCBI taxonomy): Eukaryota > Metazoa > Chordata > Mammalia > Rodentia > Gliridae > Graphiurus > Graphiurus murinus. Next base: position 20,482 of record PVLC010012649.1, read on the forward strand.
GCTATAAACATTCTTGGACATCAATGCTGGAAACTTCCCTCATGGTTACTCATGCATCACTTAATGACATGGATACATTCTGAGAAATGCATTGTTAGGTGATCTGTTTTTGTGCAAACTTCATACAATGTATTTACATAGACCTAAATGTTACAGCCTACTACAAATAGGCCATATTGTATAGCCTATTGTTTCTAGGCTACAAATTTGTACAATGTTACTATGCTGAATACTGTAGACAAGTGTAATGAAATGGTGAATGTTTGCATATTTAGACATGGAAACATAGAAAAAGTACAGTAAAAACAGTTTAAAAGCTAAAAATGGTTCACCCTTAAAGGACATTTACCATGATGACAAACTTTCCTATTAAAAAGCCAACACCATTCTTCACAGAACTAGAAAAAAACAGTACTAAAATTAATATTTAAAAAATCCAGAATATCCAAAGCAACTCTTAACAACAAAAACCATATTGGAGACATCACAATACTTGACTTCAAACTATACTACAAAGCTATAGTAATACAAACAGCATGGTATTGGCACAAAAACAGATACATAGACCAATGGAAAAGAATAGAAGATACAGAAGCAAATCCACACCCTTATATTTAGTTGGTCTTTGACAGAGGGGTCAAAAACAGATACTAGGGAAAAAATAGTTTTCAACAAATAGTAATGAGAAAACTGATTAACCATATGTGGAAGAATAGAACCAAACTCCATCCTCTCGTCTTGTACAAGAGTCAATTCAAGATGGATCAAAGACCTAGAAACTATTCCAGAGACCTCACAACTAATAGAAGAGAGCCTAGGACCAACTCTTTAACATAGAGACTTCCTCAATAAGACCCCCAAAACTCAAAAAATAAAATAAAAAAATCAATAAATGGGATTGCATCAGATTGAAAATATTCTGTGCAGTAAAGGAAACTACCAAGAAAGTAAATAAAGAGCTTACAGAATGGGAGAAAATCTTTGCCAGCTATTCTACTGATAGAATATTAATATCCAGAATATATAAAGAACTTAACAACACACACATACAACAACAAAGAACCCAATAAAAAATTAAATAAATAAATTTCTTCTAAATAATACAAATGGCCAATAAGTATATGAAAAAGTGTTCAACATCATTACAATCAGGGAAATGCAAATCCAAATGACACATATTTCATCTAACTCCAGTTAGAATGGCAATCATCAAGAATACAAGCAATATTAAATCTTGGCAAGGATGTGGGGAAATAGTAAACCCTATGCATTGTTGGTGGGATTGCAAATTAGTACAGCTGTTATGGAGATCAGTGTGAAGGTTCTTTAAAAGACTTGGAATGGGTCACCATGTGACCCCACCATACCACTATTGGGGATTTTCCCAAAGAAATTGTAGTAAAATTATTTCAGGGATACATGCATTTCCATAGTTATAGCAGCTCAATTTACAAATAGCCTAGATGCCTGTCAGAAGATGAATGGATTATGAAATTATGGTATATAGACACAGTGGAATTTTATTCAGCCATAAAAAAGAACACAATTATGTCATTTACAGGGTAATAGGTGGAGCTAGAGAATTTTATACTAAATGAGATTAGCCAGTTCCCAAAAGTGAAGAGTCATATGTTCTCACTCATATGTGAAACCTAGAGAAAAATTGGGCAACAAAGAGAACTTCAAATAAATGAGGGGAAGACACTAGTAGAGTAGTAGGAGGAGATCTGAAGGAGGCAGGAAAGAGAAAGAGGAGATCTGATGGTGGAAACAATTCAAATAATTCTTTATATATGAATTTATTTCAATATTATAGGTGAGGAGGTGGAGGGAATGAGGTGGCACTCCAAGAGAAACATAATAAATGCTGTGTGCACGTCTATTTCTATCACTCTGAAACTTGCTATGACATATAATTACAATGTACTAATAAAAAAAAGAAAGTTGCTCTGGGTTAGTCAGTGAATAGGTGGTGACTGAATGTGAAATACTATATACTACTGTGGGCTTTATACAGATTTAGGCTACAATGAATCTATTTATCAATTTTGTTTCTTCCATCATAAAATTAACCATAACTCACTATAAGTTTTTACTTTACAAACTTTATCTCTTCTCCACACTGTTTTACTCCTTTGTAATAATATCTCACTTGAAACACAATCACATTGTACAGCTCTATGAGCATATTTCCTATCTTTACATCATTATTGTATAAGCTTATTGCTATTGTAAAGTAATTTATTTTTTTACTTTTGAAATTTTTATTAAAAACCAATTCATGGCCAAGAGTGAGGGCACATTCCAGTACTTCTGAGGCTGAGATAAGAGTATTACAGGTTTGAGGATAGTCTCAGCAAAACTTTTGTTTCAAAATTGAAAAAAAAAAAAAATTAAAGACCTGGGGTGTAGCTCGAGTTAGAATGCCCTTGGGGTCAATCCTCAGTACTACCACCACCAACAGCAATAATAATAACAGCAACAATAATAACATAAAAACTAATGCATGAACACACATTACCCTAGTCCAACACAGGGTCGGGGCACCAATATCATTGGCTTTCACCACCACCTCTTGTCTTCCTAGAAGATTTTCTGACATAATAACACATATAGGGTTGTCGTCTCCTGTGAACAATACTGTTGACTGGAATCCCTCCTGAACAACCTATCTGGGGCTCTTTTTGAGGGGGTGTCACTCTTTCACTGTTTTCTAAAAAAAAAAAAAAAAAAAAAATCCTAAATGATTTGCTTGTTCTTGTTTTTCATTGTATTTACTTATGAGCAGATCATACATATTTCTATTAATGTATATATGTTGGTTTGGGGTCTATGTTTAAAACCTTTAATCAGGCTGTTAAGGTCTGAAAAGGCTTCTGCTAAACTTGCAGGATCTTCTTTGTCATCTCCAGAAATCTCCTTTCCTCTTGTCTTTTCTTCAGAGATGCCTTCCTGTTCATTTCATCAACCTCTCATTAGGCAACCCTTCAAGAACTCTTGCTAGGAGCTCCTAGGTGTCATCCTCCTCCACACCCAGGTAAAAGGTGTTTGCCGTCTCAGTCTGTTAAGGTTTGAATCTGGAATATCTCTAAAGTCTCATGTTGAAAGCATGGTCCTCAGTGCGGCAGTGTACAGAGGTGTCACTTTTAGACAATGATTGGATAATATGGCTCTAACCTTATCAGTAGATTAATCCATTGGATGAATTCGTCCACTGGTAGATGTGTGGATTTCATGGAGGTGGGACCTGTTTGGATAAAGTAGGTTACTTGGGGTGTGCCCTGCAAGGGTTTATCTTCCCCCCAGCCCTTTCCCCTCCCCTTCCTTCTCTGTTTCTGGGCTGCCATGAGCTTAGCACCTTCTCTGCCACATGCTCCTGACATAATAGTCTGCCTTAGCTAAGGCCAAGAGCATCAGAACTGGCTAACCATGGAATGAATCCTCTAAAAAACACGAGTCAAAATAAATCTTTCCTTCCTCCTGTAAATTGTTCTTGTCAGGTATTTTGGTCATGGTGATTAAAAACTCACTGACACAACCATATTCATGTTGTGGAAGAAGGTATTGTGTGTCTTCTTCACAGTGGTATTCATATACTTCCTGATGACATCATTCCAAGCCAAATAAGGTTATCGATGCTGTCCTAGATATAATAGTTCCAGAATTGCATCGATGGCTTATTATTATCTTCTTCATTTGTAGTAATAGTCTGAGAAAAAGTCCTCCTCAATTAGTAGACCTTCAAAGTTTTTATAACTCCTTGATGTATACATTGTATCACACAGGTAATGTTTTGAAGTACTATTTAGCACTTTGATGTTAAGAAGAAGTTCCCTGATTAAAGGGGAATATGTGGAAGCTTTATCAATACTAAGCAAAATCTTGAAAAGTATGTCATTCTCCAGAGAGTTCTCCATTTGGCTGGCATGGCAATTCAGGAGGGCATATTGGGTAAGGAGCTGGGTCATGAAGGACTTCTTATTTTTTCCTGTAGTACACTGGCATGTGTGAATATCAATGTGATGAAGGCCCTGCAGTTCTCACTGTCCCAGTTTACAAAGGGTTGCAAATCACCCACAAACAACATTGCCCCCAAAACAAGACTATTATCCTGTTCTTAACATCCTTGAAACCTGGCATTGACTTGGCCTCCTTGTAGATGAAAGTACTTCCAGGCATCCATTTCCAGGATAGGGAATTTCATTCATATTGAAGATTTATTCTGGCAAGTAATTTTCCTTGACAATGAGCTTATGTTGAGTTTCCAAAAATTCTCCTGATTCTTTCACATCAGCACTTGCAGATTCATGCTCACTTTCATCTTATGTAATGAGTGACAAATTTAATCATGTATACTATTCAGATCTAGCAATGAATTCAACATCATTTATTTTTTATTTTTATTTTTTGCTTGACTATGATCATTATGATTCTGTGAGGGATATGCTTCTGGTTCTAGTTTTCTATCCAGGTCATTAGAAGTTTCTCCCTCTCTGAGAGAAGCCTTTCTCAAATTGCTGTTAGTTCCATTTCCTTCAGTGAGGTACATACCTGACAGTTTCCATCATGTTGTTCTTGTTCTTCAAGATGACATCCAAGGTCAAATGGGTCACACTTGGCAAGCAACAACTATCTCTAATTTTCTACCTTTATTGTCCTTCATCTCTTTTAATTCTGTTTCCAGGTCAATCATTTAAGGATGCCTCTAACTGGCAAAATTAGCAGTGGATTTTATGTGCTCAGAGGCTATGGTAAACAAAGCAACACAAGACAAAATCAAGCACAAGAGAAATGATTAAATCAAGAAACACTGTAAACATGTTGTATGAGGTCAATGCTGGCATAATATGCTATGTCTCTATAAATATGCTTATAAGTAAACTACACTCTAAAATAATAAAAAAGTATAGCACAGTAAATACATAAACCGTTAACATTAACCTTTCACCATTAACCATAACCATTACCATATTACCCTTGTCAAGCACTATATGTGTTAAATAGCTGGCCTCATCGTCGGTTTGTTTATACCAGCATCACAGCAAACCTATGAGTCCTACATTACAGTCTCATGTTACAACAGCTATGGTATCATTAGGCAATAGGAATTCTTTAGTTTTATCATAATTTTAAGGGGCCAAAATGGCATATGTGGTTTATCACTTGTGAAAACATCCTCATGCAGCACAGATCAGAAAGAAAGAGACAGGTATCATAAGAGAGATAGGTATCATAAGAACTTATCTTATGGAGTTGTGGAAGATAGAGAATACAAATTCTGCAGAGTGGGATGGGAGACTGGAAACCTAGGGTTATGTTGGCATTAAAGCTGGAATCTGAGGGCAGTCTAGTGACAAAATTTAGTCTTCTTCAGTCTGTTTTCTGTTAAGGTCCTCAACTGATTGAATGAGCTCCACCCAAATTATGGAGAAGTAATATGTTTTACTCAAAGTCTAACTATTTAAATGTTAATCTCATCTACAATAATAACCTTCACAACAATATCAAGGCTGGTTGATCAAAGAGCTGAGTACCATGACCAAATTAAGTTGGTACATAAAATTAACCATCAAGCCAGGCATAGTGGCACATGCCTGTAATCTCAGTATTTGAAAAACCCAGACAGAAGGATCGCAGATTCAAGGCCAGACTCATCAATTTAGCAGGACCCTCAGCAACTTAGTGAGATCCTGTTTCAAAATAAAGATAATAATAATAAAAAGGGCTGGGTATGTAGCTCAGAGGTAGAATGCACCTGAGTTCAATCCCTAATACTATAAAAAAAAAAATAGAGCTGGGGGCATAGCTCAGAGACAGAATGTCCCTGGGTTCATCTCCAATAACACACACACACACACACACACACACACACACACACACACACACACAATGAAACAGAACAAAGAAGAATTAACCATCACCCTAGTTATTTTCAGTTCACTCATGGTGATGGGTAGTACTTCTTCGTTTCAGTTTAATGTAAGATAACTTTTTATAATACTAACACTTGGCTGTTTGTGTACTCTATTTATTTGCTACTTCAATCCTTTGAAATTGATAAATTTTCAGGTCAGTGTTGAATTATAAATTATTTTTCATACTTGATTCTTTGATATTTGATTCTTCTTATGGCTTTTTCCCCTTAAATAATATTGGAGCAAGGAGATATTAAAAAAAAAAACAACTTGCTTTTTTCTTTGATATTGTTTGCATTTAAACAGACCTTTGAAAACTTTACTATTTGAAACTATATCAAAACACTAATAAAGGTTAAGCTATCTTTTAATAGGAACAATTTAGAATATGGAAGCATCCCAACTTTGAAATGATGGCTAATCATACCCTCTTCTCTTATGTCCAATTAAATTCAGTGAACTAAATATAATGATTAAATATATTTCATAGACTTTTTCTTAATTTAGGACTCTTATCTTTTGACCTATATTTTCCCACTGCATGCCCCTGTTATTATTAAATACTGTTAATAAAATTAACAGTAATTTATTCTCTGTCTTTGTATGTTTGACTCTCCCTTTTCTCAGATTCTCCATATAAGTGAGATCATGCAATGTTTTTTCTTGCTGTGTCTGACATATTTCACTTAGCATAATATCCTTCAGATTTATACATGTTGTAGAAATGTCAGAATTTCCTGTTTTTATAAGGCTGAAAAATGTAGTTGCATTTTTAATTTCCTTATAAACCTCTGAACAGTGTTACATAATATCTTCAATATTCATTTCAACCAACCATGTACTAGAATTTTCTTTGATTCATACTTTTATCAAAATTTGCTTTTCTTGTCTTTTTGAGAATGCCCAATGTAACTGATGTGATTTAATATCCCACAGTGGTTTTAATTTGCATTTCCCTGATGATTAGTGATTATGATAACATCAAGAAAAATATAAATGTAACCAAGAAGGTAAAATATTTGTAAACTGAAAACTATGAAACATTGATGAAGGAAATTAAAGGAGACACAAATAAATGGAACTATATCCTATTTTTGGATCAGAACATTTAAATTGTCAAAAATATCCATACCACCTAAAGCAATATACAAATTTAATGCAATGCTTGTGAAAATTCCAATGGCATTCTTCATAGAAATAGAAAAAAATACTAAAATTGAATGGAACCACCAAAAAAACTGAATAATCAAAAAGGAAAAAAAAAAAAAAAAACAGAAAGGAATCAAGTTGGAGGCACCACACTTCCTGATTTAAGGTTGTGTTCCAAGGCTATAGTCAAAATAGTATGTTGTAGCCATAAAACTGGAAAAAATAAAATGGTGGAAAAGAATAAAGAGCCCAGAAATAATTCCAAATATATGTGGCCAGCTAGTTTTCAACAAGGGTACCAAGAAGAGATGCAATAGGAAAAGGATAGTCTTCAATAAATGATAGTGAGACAATTGGTTTCTTCATGTAAAGGAATGAAATTAGACCCTTCTTTTTATAGCATACACGAAACCAATTCTAAAGATATAAAACATGCAAATATAAGACCTGCAACCATAAAACTCCTAGAAAATACAGAAGAGAATCTTCTTGAAGTTGGCCTTGACAATGATTATTTTGGCTATCATATCAAAAGGTAATACTTCAAAAGCAAAAATAAATAAATATGACCACATACATTTGAAAAGTTTTTACATAGCAAAATAAAAGTCACCAAAATCAAAAGGTTGTCTACAGAACTGGAAAAAATTTTTCAAACTTCATATCTAATAACGTGTTTATATACAAAATTTACAAGGAATTCATACAATGCAATAGCAGGAAAAAAGCTGAATTAAAAATTGACAATGGTCTGGAATGGACATTTCTCTAGAGGAGAAATAAAAATTGCTAACAGGTATATAAACAGGTGTTTAAGATCACAAATCATTGGGGAAATTTGTTTTTTCTAGTAAGCTCAGAATAGGTTTATTTCTTCTATCTCATAATTTTACTTTGACTGAGCTTGTTCATTATCACTGTAGAATATATTATAAATGATATCTATAAGGGAAACAAAATTTTAGTGCAGAATGAAATTAGTTACAGCACTTTTCCAACTCAGTAAACACTTCAAAATACTCAGGCTGAATTTATATGATACCACTGAAATGGGTCTGGATCTATGTATATTTTCTGTTTCTATCACCACTGTTGATTATATTTGTCCATCAGAAAAACAAACAAACAAACAAAAAAACCTTTGTGGCCATATAAATCAATTGTAAAGATAGCTACATATAGTGGAAAGACCTTAAGGTTAGAAATGAAGGAAAAATAAAATTTCTTATGGATGTCATTACATTTTAAATCAGTAATTCTAGGTTAAATGATCATTTCAAATGGATAGAAAACTGAAATAGTGGACAAGAGACATTGATTCATGTCAGGTTTTAGCCACTAAGTGAAAAACAGATGTTTCCTTAAACATCCATTGCACCTCCTGTGAGGCAAAAGACCAGGGTAATATGTAATTTCTAAGACTTCTTCCAGAACAATTGGAGGGACTTTGTACTTAAATGTTTGAATGGTTAGGCTTACTAATATGAAATCATGGATTATCATAGACCTTCCCAATATGGGAGACTTATTTATGTCATACAATACTTACTTCCTATCTCTCATTTCTTCTGGATATGATGATTGGGTATGTTCAATACTAACAATTGTTTCCTGTTTTATATTGTAAACAATACTTCTTCAGTCACTGTAAGTAATACCTAAACACAATTTTTTTTTCCTGTAGATTAAAGGAGAAATTTGTTGGGGCCATGATATGGAAATTTGTACACCTGGATAAATTATGAATATTGGAAAAAGTGTCAAAACTGGATTTACTGCTTAGCAACTTAGCAAGGCCCTGTTTCAAAATAAAAAAAAAATTGAGCTAGGGGTATACCTCAGAGGGAGAGTCCCCCTGGTTCAATCTCCAGAACTAACAAAAAAAAAAAAAAAGAGAGAAAGAAAGTAGAATTTATATAGATATGTAATATTAGTAGAAAAAGAAAATATTTTTATTTTATCCTGGTATATATTATTTCCTACCATGTACATTCAAATCCATGTGTCCACATGCACAAACACACACACACACACACACACAAACACACACACATATACAAACACCTTATTTATAATAAAAGATAATTATGGACTAGCATTGAATTTAAAGAACATTTCAGTAGGACCTGTTCCCATAGTTTTATAATTGAAATAAATCTTGAGTCTAAAGTATATTTGTCCTGACTCCACAACTTCCACATAAGACATGTAAATGATCATGTCTTAGAACAAACAAAATTATGCTCTATTTCTGTAATTATAACCTAGAAGGTATGCTTACCCTGATCTTTGTTTTCATTGAATTTATGAGGTAAGATGTATCTGTGATCATTGATGAGAGATCTAATTTTCCATTACCTAAAAAGCAGATGCTATCAGGAACTCAATAATATTTAGTCCTGTCTCCAGTGAGAAAGGAGAGAAGGGTTGTGGCCAGACAATAGCATAATTTCATTTCTTCTGATTAGCTCATTTTTCCAAATGCTTGTTTCTAATTGCCTGTATTAACATTCAGAAACTACTTTTGGTATTCCCCAAAGGCTTATTTGTTTGGGTTATTCATCTATGATAGTTCTATTCTTTTTCAGTGTGTGGTCACATGGCTTTTAAAAACGGAAACCAATTTTAGTTTACTGTACTGATTTTTTAATGTTCTATAAAAATTTCACTGCAAAATGGAGGTGTTACAGCAGGGAAGTGATGATGGATTCATATTTATCATACTAATTTCTCAAATATTTCTATTTATTTTATTTATGCCTCATTAATATACTTATTTCAAAAACAGCGTTGTTCTAGATGATTAATGATTTCTCTGAATTTTCTTATGACCTTGGACACCATTATCATTATCAAGGCTTAGAAACAATTTCAAAGGATGAAATATTAGATCAAGTCAAGAAGATTTAAGGCAAATTAGATAAAATGTATAAAAAAATCATAAAACCCACCACCTTCACTGAGAACTTATGTGCCAAACTAAATTTATTTTATTAACCTATTTTATATAATTTTGACATATTAACATATAATAATAGTTTTTAGAAAAAGTATATGTAAGCAGAAATAACATTTATTTAAATATGCTTGTTAATCAAAACTGTAAAGTATTATAAAGCAATTTGATCAACAAGATTTTTCTTTAATGTCATTTGAAATCCTATTTTCTTCTTATTTTAGTCAAGTATGACAAATTTATTACTACTTGATTTTAAATCATGAATATACATACCATATCCCCAAACCATTATTCTATGTATAAATATTTTCCTAATATTTTTTAGAAAATTAAAAATAAAGCCTTGTCTGGTTTTTGCCACTTCTTATCAAAATAAATTGAAAATTCTTCATCTTTATTAACTAAACAACTGGTCTCTAAAATTCCTTCTTGTTCACCTACAACCTGATCTTTTGGAGTAGTCTTTTCAAAGCACATACATTGTTGTGTTGCCCTTCTTAAACTTTCTTTATGGCTTCACTTTATACTGTGAAAAATAACAAACCAAATCCTTAACACATTCTGCAGACTGCAGGGTCTAGCTTCTGGACTGCTTACTAACCTCTCCAGCATGGGCTATGTATTAGTTTTCTATGGAAACAACAGTACTACTAAATACAAATATTAACTATGGTAACAAAATACTACAGAGTTAAACAACACAAATTTAATTTTTCACAATGCTGGAGACTGGAAGATTAAGATCAAGGTGCTTGGAAGTTAGTTTCCCCTGAGTCCTCTTTTGTTGCCCTGCAGATTGTGCTTTTCCTCTGTGTAGGCAGCTCTTAGGTCTCTTCCAGTAATTGTAAGGATGGCAGTTATATTGGATTGGGGCCTCACCTTTATGACTCCATTTATCTTACCTCTTTAACAGCCCTGTATCCAAATACAATCACATTGATGATTAGGGTTTCCACATAGCAATTTTGGTGATCAAATTTCATCTACAATAGTCTATTTTCCTTGATGCTTGTGTCTTGCTCACTTTTTTATCTCCAGATAAAAATCACAATACCTGCATATATCAGAGACTTAAGAAATAATTTGTTGAGAAAATTAAGGAATGAGTTAAGTTAGTCATCATGCAATACACATGCCTAAGCATTCTACAAGGGATGAGAAATAAAGAAATGAATAAAATAAAGTCTCTAATTTCACAGAGTTTACTAGCATATATTCTCATTCTCTCTCTCTCTCTCTCTCTCTCTCTCTCTCTCTCTCTCTCTCTCTCTCTCTCTCTCACACACACACACACACACACACACACACACACACACACACACACACCTAAAATAACATATGAACAGTTGTAATGTTGTAATTGTTAGTTGTTTGGCTCAGATTTCTCCAACTTAAAGATGAGCATGTGTTCACTTCCAGAAAAACTCCAAACATAGAAAAAAAAAAAGTTGAACTGATATAATCCCTGTCCCATGAGAATGACTCTGGGTGGACCTATTTTATTCGCTATTCAGTGCACCTTCAGTTGTAGTGGCTCCAGTTTTGACTCAGGCTGACCTGAAGTGTCTAATTATCTCACACATCCATTTCTCTTTAAAGAAGTTTACTGCAAAAGTGGCAGGAATCAAGTTCTATGGTGCACAGAGGAATTTGCAGTTAGCATTTGCTTCGGAGATAACAGTTTAGCTCTGCCTTAAGGAATATCTAGGATATATCACTAAGAAGACTATGCTTGAGTTTACAACTCTACTCGTTTCCAAAGTTTCTGATGTCAACACCTTCCTTTCTACCACCTTCAGTGAGGATTTTTATGCATTTCAGATAACTAAACTCATCACCATTTGCTTACATTTCTAGGATTCCTAGACTTCCTAAATGAGACCTAAAAAATGACACACAGTTCTGTGTTTTGAACAATGTGAAATGTCATTTTTCCATCACTGTTGTGTCATACAAGATAGTTTTTTAGTGCCCTAAAGTTAACTTATGCAACTCTTTTACAAGCCACTTATAACCAATATTCTTTGACTGTCTCTAGTGTCCTATTTACTGGCTCTATTGTTTTCTCTCTCTCTCTTTTTTTAAAAAAATTGGGAATGTTATATAACTTAAATCATATGTTGTATAGCCTTTTCATGCTGCTTCTCTCATGTAGCAATGTGTTAAGGTTCATAAGTGACTCATTATGGCTTAATAACATATTTCTTTTTATCATTGAGTAATATTTCACACTATAGATGCACCATAGTTTGTTCATCCATTCACTTATTGCAGGACTTCTTGGTTGCTTCCAAGTTACTTTGAATTAAGTTTTATAAACATGTGTATGCATGTTTTAGTGTGGATGTAAGATTTCAGTTCATTTGGGTAAGAACCTAGAAGCTTGAGTGCTATTTTGTGTTTTACGACTGTGTTTAGCTCTGTAAGGAGCTGCTAAATTGTCCTCCAAAGTGTTGTGCCATTTTGCATTGCCTTTAACAATGAACTCGAGTTCCTGTGTCTCTGCATTCCAGCCAGCATTTCATGCTGGTTCTTTAGAATTTAGCCATTCTAATAGGTGTAAATTGATATTTCATTGTTATTTTAATTTCAAATTAATTCCGTAATTAAAAATAGTGTTCAGCACATTTTCATATGCTTATTTGTACTTATTTTCTTTGGTAAGGTATGGCTTCAGAATATTTTCTGCATTTTTAATTAAATTATTTTCCTATTGAGTGTTAAGTGAGTTTTGTATTAATTATAGTTCCTTTATCATATATGTGTGATTGCAAATGTTTTCTTCCAGTCTGTGGCTTATATTTTCATTCTTTTTACACAGCACTTATTATTTTTTATTTGCGGTACTGGGGATTGAACTCAGGGGCATCCTACCTCTGAGCTACACCCCCAGTCCTATTTTTTATTCTTTATTTTGAAACGGTGTCTCACTAAGTTGTGGAGGGCCTCACTAAGTAGCTGAGGCTGGCCATGAACCTGGATCCTCTGGTCTCAGTCTCCCAAGCACTGGGATTATAAGTGTCTGCCACCATGCTCGGCTACACAGTACTTTTAAACTTCTACACAATACTTTTCAAACAGAAGTTTTAAACTTAATGCAGCATAACTTTTGTTTTTTTCATGGATTTCATGTTTTTTGCATCTAACAAATTATGGCAAACCCTTTAGGTCACCTATTATTTTCTCTGGTCACTTCTAAAATTTTTATAGTTTTCTGTTTTATATTTAGTTCTATGATCCATCTTATTTTTTGATGATTTTTAAGAAAGGTATAAGGTATCCTTCCTCCCTCCCTTCCTTCCTTCCTTCCTTCCTTCCTTCCCTCCTTCCTTCCTTCCTTCCTTTCCTCTCTCCTTCTTTCTCTGATTGGTCCAACACTAATATTGGTTAAGACTGTTTCGTTATTTTATTGCTTTCAACTGTTTGTCAAAGATCAGCTTATCATATTTGGATGGGTCATTTTCTGGGATCTCTATTCTCTTTCATTAACCTATATTTCCTTTTCTCATCAATGCTATACTGTCTTGTTTATTGTAACTATAGTAGATCATGGAATCAGACAGTATGAGTCCTCCAATTTTGTTCCTTTTTTCAGTATTATATTAACTCTTTTATTTTTATTTTCCATATAAATTTGAACATCGGTTTGCTGACATATATAAAATAGGTTGTTGGGATTTTGATTAAGATTTCATTGTATCTATAGATTAATTTTGAAAGAATTTTCATGTTAATAATGATTCCTCTTCCAATATATGAATACTGATTATAAAAATAATTTAATTTTTGCTATCTCCTTAGTTCATGAAATAATATATGAGTTGTAACTTATGGTACAGTGAACTTTATGTGTTTTTATTTTTAATCCATCGATATTTTAATTCATGAAGAATTTGGTATATGAAATAATACAAGAATAGATTTTTGTCTTTGCTTCATTGTCTGATTTTATATGAGAAATGTCTTTTTTTCCATTTTAAACATTGTGCTAGTGATAAATAGTTTTAGTAGTTATGAATTTGTTATAATCTCTGATATTTAACAAGACTGATACTACAGGGTTATTTTTCATATCAAAAACATTCTTGGCCAGTATTATGAAATCTGATTAGAATGTTAAAATCTGCAATTGCCTTCTTTTATAAGGGCCTGAAAAATACTTTTCTCATCTCAATAATCCATACCTTGTTCCCCAATCATTCCAATTCCTATATTCAATCTAAGAGAGTAATTTATGGGAAGCAGAAAGATGGGAGGAAATTGATTACAAAGTTATAAATTGATTACAATATATTCTGATTATAGTCTCCCAAATTAGAGTTTTGATGTTTGAAGTGATATTCACAAAAAAAAAATTATAAAAGTACTTTTTTGAAAATGTAACTCTTAGTAATTCTGTAGGCACAGGGCATGGTGGTACACACCTTTAATCCCAGTATTTGGAAGGCTGAAACAGGAGGATAGCAGGTTTGAGACCAGCCCCAACAATTTAGTGAGACCCTGTTTCCAAATAAAATATAAAATAGGGCTGTGTGTGTAACTTGGAAGTAGAATGCTCCTGGTTTCAATCACCAGCAAAACACACACACACACACACACACACACACACTTTGTGGGCTCAGAAAAATAAGCATTGAGATGCCTTCACAGATCCAAAGTGTCACCAGGTGAGTGTCAGGTAGAAAAATAGACCTGGATTGGCAATTTTTCTTACAAATCAGCCTTTGATCTATTAAATCCAAAGAGTCTTGATAGCCATGCTAAAACTATCCTAGAAGTTGAAAGAAAAAACACACAGTTAAACACATACACAGACAACTATACACAGCTGCTTCAGACAGGTGTATATTTTGAATACTCGAGGGTTTCTTCAATAAAATGAAAGAAATCAATACTCATATGAAACAGAATCAGAATGTCCTACGGAAATAATATGATGCAATGGACATTAACAAAACAAACAGGATTATATGAAAAGGGAGATGAGAGAGAATCATCCTGAAGGATTGCAAGGACACCAGACAGACAATAGTAAAATTTAAGTTTACATTTAAGATACTACAGAATAAAACTGATAAAGCACTAATATCACATCAGTTACATGAAGAACAAATTAGAAATACTCTTCCAGAACACTCAATAAAATGACAGTTAGGAAACCGGAGGTGAATATTATTTTTGTGAATATAGAATACCTCCATTAAGAAAATTGTATTTGTTAATTTTTTGAATATACATTTCACTGTATTTTCATGTGTTTATTTTATTCTCCTCAGGATATCAAGGATGGTAAGGGCTGAGGGCAAAAGTTTTCCACATAGAATTATATAAAATGACAGGAATATTCTAAAATCTGTTCTGATAAAAATGCCACCTATATAACAATTGGTATTGAACACTTAAAATGTGGCAAGTGAGTTAAAATGTAGAGCAAATGAGGCCCTAATTTTTAAATAATATTAATTCTATAATATTAACTCTTTTTAAATAGTCATAGATAGCTAGTGACTATGTATTGGACACAGAAGAATAGAAAATTAATCGGGGACATTGTAATCTTATTGATTGAATATTTTATTTTAGAAAAATCATCTATATAGTTTTTAATCTAATCATCTACCTCCTATAAACATTTTAATACTAGATGTATATTTTAAAAATGGCAATTCCACAAACCCAATATGTAAAGCTAAATAATTTTTTTTTACTTATGTCAACACCTATATAACTACCACTTAGATCATTTGAGAAGTTTTCCTTATTACCTTTTCTTATCAGTCTCCTTTGGAGGATAATCAGTATTCTAGTATCCTAAGTTAATTACACCTGTTTCGAAGAATATGGAATAATGATTTTTTTATACCTAGCTCATTCTCTCACTATGATTGATATACACACATTCAATGGATATTTGAAATATGTTGTTTTCCATTGTTATGAAGTTTTCTATTCTGCAATTTTGCTTTTTTGCCCACCCATTTTAGTAATGGGGATGTTTTGGATGCTCCCCTAATTAACCTATTATAAATTAATCTGATATAAACATTCTTTTGCATGTTCTAAAGATATATCTGATAATTATTATATCTATGTATATATTTGAGTTTTTGATGCATTTATATAATGTACATTCCTGCCAGTAATGTAAGAGAGAACACATTTTAGATATTGATTAACTGGTCCTAGAAGAGTTAAATATGCTGACCAACATCATATAGCTAATGAATGGCAGAACTAAGATTTAAGTGAGGAAGCATAGATTCAGAGGCTGTCTTTTTCTTTTAATTTTTTTCTATTCTTTTATTTTTAATATTTTTATTGGTGCATTGTAATTATACATCTTTGTTAGGTGCAAGCTGATAGAGGCATACATATACACATCTCTCATTTAACCCTTCCCCAATTCCCACACCTTTCCCTCCCCCCTCCCTCCTTCTCATGCTTAGCTTAGTAATTGACTTTGATATATTTGTGAATGTACATCATATACATCAGGGTGTGTCCCCCCCAAATACCTTTGGTTAGGTCACCTTCTTTGCTTATCTAGGGTTTCTCCTTCTTCCTCTAGAGTTTCTCTTATGACTCACTTTTCCCCTAGCTTCCGCATATTAGGGAGAACATCTGCTTTTTTACTTTTTGCAACTGACTAATCTCACTTAACATAATGTTTTCCAGTTCTACCATTTCCCTGCAAACGACATGATTTTGTTCTTCTTTATGGCTGAGTAGAAGTCCCTTGTGTACATATCCCATAGTTTTGTAATCCATTTATCTGTTGGTGGACATCTTGGCTGGTTCCACAGCTTGACAATAGTAAATTGTGCAGTTATAAACATAGATACACATGCATTAGGCTGTCTTTTTAACCATCAGCTTCATCCACAAATAAGCAAATAGGCAACAAAACAAAATAAAACAAACAAACAAACAAAACCCAAAACTAAACTGACACATAAATAACAACAACAAAGCCTGTTCTTTACTTTTCCGTATACTGTATGAATGATAACACCTTCTGGGGAAAAATTCAAGCACACTTGCAGCCCTGATTATGACAAAGCTGGGTTCTTTAAAGTCAGAGTCCCTCTCCTGTAATCGGCCTCACTGTGTGAGGTCATCTGGCCCTTTTCAAGGACACCTATGGGAAAAGAGACTTGGGGAACTTGTGAAAGTACTAATTCTCTAGTTCTGCTTTTGCTGTGATTAATAAACTGTCCTTTGTCTATGGTATTGAAGTTTTGTGACTTTTTGCCAGTATTCATGAAACCATGGGTTGGTAACCTGTTAGATTACAAAGTGAGATAAACTTTCTGATCATCCACAATTCACTAACCTTGCGTATAGGGAGCAGGGAGTGAGGTGGGAACTGGAGGGAAACACACAGCAAATGCTGACTGCACGTATGTATTTGTTACTCTGAACCTCACTATGATGTATATTTATAATGCACCAATAAAAATATATTAGGCACTCACCGTGGATAATTTATGTTTAAGCATATTGACTTGTATATAGTAAGTGCTATGTAAATTTTAAAAAGAAAGCAGTATTGTTTATTGGAATACAGAATTGTATACTATATAAAGCAATAAGCCTAGGATAAATTAAAATCTCATGTTAATTATCTTTATGTCTGAGTAGTGTGAATACTGGCTGTTTCTTTTACCTTCCATCTCTGTGTAATTTTGTAATTTTTCTATAATTAATATATATTACAGTGGAAGGTACACATTTTTTAAGAAAACAAATAAATATATTGAAATTTTTTTATCACATACACTACTAAACTGCATAGACCACTCATAAAAATCTATTAATAACATGGAAATAATTACCAATTATAGATTAAATCCTAGGAATTACACCCACATCATCACATCAGAATCATAAAGCAGGATTCAAGAAACATAAAGGAGAATTCAGTGTAGAAGTCTGAATCATAAACTAATGCCCCAGAAAGAGTAGACTAGCTGAAGGATTTTACCAGAAACTCTAGTTAAAGCAAAGTTAGTGCATGCTACAGAATGGTCAAAACAGTCATTAAAATACTCTTTACTTGCACTAATAAGAATAATTGAGTAGTAAAGTAATCATATTTTGAATACAGAGAAAATTACCATTGGTTAACACATTATTTACTTTATGAGAAACATGTGCCAATAACCAATCATCTTAGTTAATTCTCAGCACTTTTGGTGAAGACACAGTTTTTAGTTGCATTTTACAAATGTGAAGCACCAGAGATTAGAGAGTTTAATGCAACTAGTCTCAGGTCACAGAGCTAGTATGTGAGGAATCATAGACATACCCAGGATAACTGAGTATACTGATTCAAATTTGAAACAAAATATGAAGATGACCAGAAATACTGGGCAAATTTTAAAAATTATTTTCAATGAAAGATATCTAGAATCTTTTAAGTGAAACTCTTCTCTGCATTTTCCCTTTTCAACTCTGGAGCATAACTTGACTTTTTCTTTTATTTGTTAGTTTAGGAAGAGGGAATAAAAATTCAAATTCTCCTTAGAAAACATTGCATGACATATATGATAATAACATTTCAACTTTTGACCACTGATGTATTTTGCCATCTAAAGTCAGATGGACCCTGTGTAGAATCCTGTTTCTGCCTCAGAGTTCTTGATCAAGTTCTAATAGCTCACAGAGACATAGCATCCTCATCTGTAAAATTTTCCTAGTAAAATTCACAAGATTGTTATGAACATTAAGAATGGTTCATGGAAATGAAGCAGTACTTTCTATCTAAGCCATATTTTATCTGTCGTTTGTGTTACCCCCATGTAATTGTGGTGGTTGTTTGTGGTGTGTGTATGCTATATGTGTGCATGAGTGTATTGTTTTTGTTTATGTAAGACATAGGCAGATGTGGTATTAGTGAATAAATACAATTTGTGAAACTTGTTTCAAATTGACCCTAAATAATATTGGGGTGACCTGTTTTTTATAAATGATGTGACTCAGAAACTTAATTTGTTTTTAAAATTCACACTAGATGAAATAAAAATATAATACTAATGATTAATATAATTAAAACATAATTGCTAATATTATCCTAATAATAACAAATAACCAAAAATTAAGGAGTGATTTATAAATACTGTTTCAGTAACATTTCATAATCCTTAAACATGCTGAGTTATGTTGACTGAACAGCTTAATAACTGCTGCTGAAGCCATAGGATAAGGTAATCCTTATCGTGGTATATTGCGCTGGAAACACCATAGGAGAAAGGCTTATAACTGCTGATGTGAATCATAAAATATTGATAAGAAAATGACTAAATGACTTAAATATAGACCATTTTGCATGATATTTTGAGACTTTTAAAGGAATAAGGGATGAAGTAAAAGCAAATAGAAGCACTGTTACATTATAAAACATCTTTGACTACAAATATTGCTGACTTGTTTCTGAGCTATCACTCAGGTGGTGAATAGAAACCTACAGCCCTTGGATATATTTTACTTCTCTGAATATTTAAAACACCTGAAGGTAAAGTGTTTTCAATAAAGAACCATGTGTTATGAGTAGGGGAGATTGCACAGCAATACTAAAGGTAGCCGAGATTACAGTGAAGTGAAGAAAAACCAGGGAAGAAAGAAAGAAGTCTCCCCGAAGACTCTACATTCCTGATAAACTTACAAAACTACAATTGAAGTAATTTTAATATAAGTAAAGTATTCGATATGTAGCTTGTTGGAAATGGTGAAAGGATGGCAACTAGACTTATAGGTTCTTCAAAGAGTTATGTTTTGTAATATATAATAGGGGGGCTATGGAAATTTAGAAAACAAAGATGAAAGGTTTATGGTTAATGGGGAAAAATTATACAAGTGTGTCATTATCTCAGAAACATTTTGCTCAAAGTTATAAAATTATTTAAAACCCAGGAAAGAAAAGCCACAATGCAATATTTGTAATATTACTATCAAGAACTGTGTAAAGTCTAACATTCTACCTAATCTGACAGCATACAAAATGTATTTCCACTTTGCTATACCACTCCTTTTGATAATATTTTAATAATGAAGATTCACTAATAATAATTAGCTCTCATGAGTGCTAGGGGAAGATATGAGATCTGTAGGACAAAAACAGAAGAAAGTTTTATACTCATAGCATTAGTAGCAGCCAGAACCCCAAGCTAAGGAAGATCCAAACTTTATAATGAACTTCCAGCAAACTTGCTAACATTTTGTGCAAACTGCAATGGTCTGTATTATATTTATTTTATGAAATGTAAATGAATCTACCTTTTAATCAGGAGGTAGATACTACTATCTCTGTCTTCCAAATGTTCACTCTAAAAATATCCATAGAAGATAGTCTGGAAGAAAACTTTCAGCGCTTCTGTTTGTATAATGTAAAGACATATGAGACATCTTTGGAGAACTGTCTTCAAAATATTCACATTTTACTATACATCTCTCACTGTCATAAATATTTTATTCTTATTAACTGACAACTGTGAGGTGGCAGCTCTTATAATCATTTTAGTGAAGAGGAAAATGAGGCATAGAGAAAGAAATTGTCAATTTGTATGTTGAAATCTGGCTCCAAAGACATAGTCTTAATCCCTTTATTATCTGGCAGTGGGAATATTATTGAAATAAATATTAGATAAATAGATTGAATGTGTTCAGGTATATATTTACAGAAAGTGTCAGGAGAATATATAAATACATATACATACACACAATAAAATGTAATATCATATAAATTAGAATATCATTAGTATTAGAAATACTAGCCAATTATAAGAAAAAATATTGGAAATAATGAGAAAATAATGGTCATTTGGATTGACACATGGAAACAAAGAGAATTTTCAGTTAAAAATATATAACCAGGAAGAAGAAAAGAAAATAAATGGAGGATAACTGTATTCCCACTGTTGGCCAATTTCCACTAATAAATTAATAGGAGTTATTAATAGAAGACAATGTAATTTGGCAGTGTATTTGTTGTAATTTGGTTTACATTTATACATAAATTAAATGATTAATCAATTTCATTTTATTTATTCATAGGATGGCTTTGAGATTTCTAGCTACTTGTTTTGCTCTATCTTAATAATGAAGATTCACTTAGTCGCTAATGGTGCCAGCTAGTATTCTAGGTTCTGGCATGTACAGTGGTGAATTAGATAAAGTAGTTGCAATTATTGAGTTTGAATGTTAGTGGAGAAGGAAGATAACAAACAAATATTTATTTAAAAATATATTTTAAGGTGCAGTTTTTCCTTGGTATCCATGAAGGATTGATTCCAGGACTCCCCTCAGAGACCAAAGTCTGCCAATGCTAAAGTCCTTATATAAATTAACATAGTATTTTCACATAACATAGACACCTCTTCCCAGATACTTTCAATTATTTCTAGGTTATTTTAGAGCATCTAATATAATGCAAATTCTATATAAATAGTTATTTAACTGTGTTGTTTAGGGAATTACAAAAAAGTCTGAACATGTTCAGTACAGATGTCATTTTTGACAAATATTTTTGATCCGTGATTGGTTGAATCCACAATGCAAAATCCAAGAATACAGAAGGAAAGCTAGTTAAAGAAATATTTAGAAAAACATATCACTATCACAATTTACTACTTTATGATGTGAGACTATAAGACTAAAGTGCACCAATAAAAGTCTAAAAAAATTGTAATGGATAGTAAAAGGTAATATTTCCTTTGTGCCAATAATGTCTTTTAGACATTAAAAAAGAAAATAAATAACTGAGATTTAAAAAGGGATATTTGCCGGGTGCAGTGGTACATGCTTGTAATCCCAGTACTTGGGAGGCTGAGACAGGAGGATCCTGGTTCTCGGCCAGCATCAGTGACTTCGTGAGGCCCTCTATTACTTAGTGAGACCCTGTTTCCAAAATAAAGAATTAAAAATAGGGCTGGGGGCATAGTTCAGAGGTAGAATGCCCCTGTGTTCCATCCCCAGTACCACAAAATAAATAAATAAATAAATAAATAAATTAAAATGGGATATTCATGAAATGCTCTTATGAGAAAATGCTTTTGTGTAGCACTTTGAATAAAATTTCTTTACAAGGTATTTAACTAATGAACTTGCTTAGGTAATGTGAGAGAGAAGTACCCATGTCAGATGAACCATACAACTATTTCTACACAATTGTGCTTTGGTAAGTTGTTTCTTTTAGAAATAATGCCAAAAATACAGAGGAATCAGTGTGGAAATTGGTATTAAATAGGCGATTGTGGTTTTAAGTATAAATAATAAAATTTTTGCAGGGTGAATTTTGTACCTGAATCATTTTGGATTGCCCTGTTTTGTTTGTTTTAAGCCAGAGATCCTACTCATGCTTCATCAGAGTGGCCTTGCCATTGAACATAAGATCAACTCCTGACAGTCCTTCATTTTATGCAGGATCCGAAACAAATGTCTACTTGTCTTTAGTGTAGTCTGTGTGCTCCTGGAAATGGGGTTTCCTAACTGCCATCTATAATCTTTAGGGAATCTTACAGCTCTTATTAAATGATGCAGAAAACTAAAACGGTGCCCAGACAAATTTCTTGATAGTTATATAGCCCAGGATTCTCGTGCAACAGAACTTGATTTCACTTTCAACTTGGTTCCCAAAATAGTTGAGGTGACAAATCATCAAGAGAGTATGGCAGATAGGCCAGATTGACTCAAAGAGCCTAGACATAAGTGGACCAAGGAGTTATAAAGCATGCCTGACCATTCCTTAGGCCCAGCCTGCTGTGAAGTAGCATGCTTTATTTTTTAAATAGCAGTAATTATTCCTTAGTAGGAATTCTTTTCTTCACAGATTCTTTTGTTTATTTACCTTATATTTGCCCTTAGGGTTTTGAAGGTTAATCTGGACTATAAACTTGATT